>VTFQ01000002.1:3191897-3399397 GCA_036281575.1 Ancherythroculter nigrocauda
ATCTCACAAACAGATCTTGCCTTCTAGAAAAACAATTTATGTTTAAAAGCACACATTAACCTTAAAATAAAACACAACACAGGTCATTTACATATAGAAGTCTTAAGATCTATCTATCTATCTATGAATAAATGCATCTCACAATAAAATCTTCCCTTCTAGAAATACCAGTTTGTGTTTTAAAACACACATTAACCTTAACATTTACATATAGAAGTCTTGAAGCTACAGTAGCAAAAATAACCTGTTTAACTATAAGGGTCAGAAAGGGTGGAAAGTGATCATGAAAAACTAAATTATGACAAGAAACCTTGACTGATATTATAAAATGGACATGAGGGAAATTCCTACAAACATGTAAAACAAAACGAGACAGAGGGAGAGACGAGGGATGAGTTACTTGGACTGGTCCAGCGCAAGCCTTGTGATCTTCAGGCTGTAGTCTGGACAGATGGAGGAGATGGACAAACGGTCGGAAGAATGATACTGAACCCTGCGAGTGACAGTGAGGCAGGAACAGGAGGATTGTGGGAAGCAGAGGATCGAGGGAAAAGAGTGAGTTCTGTGAGACAGATGGATCCAAACCTTAACTTCCAGTGTGCATCTTTTAGTGTACTGTAAAAGTTTTGATGTTTACTGTACTGAAAAATTAAAATCATTATCAATTATAAGCACAGGTTTTTGTACTTTGAAATGAGGAATTTTCATCACTTTACACATTAGAAAAACAGGAAGGCCAGTTATTTGAAGCATGAGAGCATTTATTTGCATTTTACTTTATAATGTTTATATTTTAAAACTTACTGTATTTTTTATTGCCTTCAGTTTGTATGTTTGAAGAAGTGAATTTGGCATATCGTTGAATAACGTGTTTTTCTAAATCAAATTTGTATTTGAGGCCAATTGAAAACGAAATTGAATTAAAGAAATTAATTATTTATCAAAATAATTCTTAGTCGCAGCCCTAATATTCCATTAATTAATAACCATTCAAAAGTTTTTGATCAGTATGTTTTTGATCAGTCACCCAGGCTGCATTTATTTGATAATAATATATATTTAATAAAAGTAATTTAATGCAATATTATTGCAATTTAAAATTTCTGTTTTTTTATTTAAATTTATTTTTTTGTAAATTATTTTATGATAGAAAACATTTTTATTTTCTGTCATGCCAAAGCTCCAATTTCAACAGCCATTACTCAAGTTTGAAATAGAAATGATGATTATTTGATTATTATTATTATTGGAAAACATTATAAACAACTGTAATTTTTGATCAGTTTAATGCATCCTTGCTGAATAAATGTATCAATTTATTTCTAAAACAAAAAGGAAAAAATCATATTGATCCTTTTAAATGGTACTGTACACAATCAAAATTAACTTTACAGTTTTTCTCAGTCGCTTTGGTACATTTCTCGAATCAAACTCACAATTTGCAAAACAGTAAGTGCATTTCTCAAAACAATTTGTACAAATAGCAAAACACCATGGATACCTTGCAAAAGCCACTCTCTTACTCAAAATCCTTAGTTCATCTCTCAAAAGTAAATATCTGTGTCAATGAACATGTCAGTGCCATCAGAATGACAAGTCCTTGTGTCATTGTGTACGGATAAGACAGTCAAATTGTTTAGTCATGTTCTCAATATAACCGTTTACTCTGGAGGGACGTTCTGATGGAAACTATGGCTAAAGTTTTGATGACAATTATTGTCAATTATAAGTTACATCTTAGTGTATGTGTGAGTGTAATTGCAAGAGAATGGAAAAGATTCAAATTTACTCTCTTACTGTTTGTACTGTATTTTATTGACAGAACATGTCATTGAGTCATTGAGTCATGTCGTTATTGAGTCATGTCATGTCGTCAAGATTCACCTGGGAGCAATTTACCAATTCAGGACAGATTTAGAAAAAAGTCTAATGGAAATATAGAAAGTATAGAAATATGCTTGACATATTATGATAACTTGTTCAACCATTTTGCATGTAAAGACTTATGCTATGAGCTTGTGCCTAAATGTTGTGGGGGGTGAGACTATTCAACAGAGACCCAATATAATACATTTTGATCAACATGACATAAGCAACTGATAATGTAGGAAACAACTGAGAATTGTACATAATCATTTGCATGGATGTACCAAAGCATTTGCAACTTGTTCAAAGAAATGAGAAACTGCTTTTATGATGTGCACAAGTGACACAATGATGTGAGAATTGAACAGGTAGTTTTGAGAATTTCAATTCTGATCTGAGAAATGTACCAAAGCGACTGAGAAAAACTGTAATTAAGGGTACCACAATCATCAAAATGATGATTGGCATTCAGACAAGGATGAAGAACATGTTTTGAATGTGAGAAAAACACATCAAAATGAATCACATTACATTATATGGAGTAAAATTTAAATTCAGAAAAACTAGGAACTCTAACCTGACAGGTATCGAGGTGAAGGGCTTCTTGTAGATGTCGGCCAGTTTGTCCATCACCACAGAAGCGGTGGTGAAGATTCGGTAGGTGTGGAGGAAGGTGTTGAGGAAGTCGATGGACAGGAAGCGCAGGTCGGTCAGTCTCTCCAGGAGTCTCTCCACGCTGGCGTAACGGATCTGTGGCACCTTGCAGGAGTTCAGCGTCTTACTGAAGCAGATGTCCACGTCGTCTTTGTGCAGTCGGGCATCAGACCTGCGGATCATAGTTATGGATGAGCGTGAGAACAAACAAATCAAGTTGAACCAAATATTTACAGTGAGTTTGTTAACTTAAACTGACACTACTGGATGAGAACAAAACTTGAACTTCTGCAGAGCTGCTTTATAGCTAATTTGACAAATTAATGCCGACACTGTTATTGAACTGAACCGAATCAACACTGAACTGAACTGAGTTGAATAATGACACTATTGTCTTCTGTAGAGCTGCTTTACAGCAGAATCTGAATATGTTTTATATTTGATGAAGTTTGCATCATTGATGGTTATTTTCCTGTTTATTACTATAAAGCTGCTTTGAAACAATTTGTATTGTATAAGCAATATAGAAATAAAGACTTAAAACTCATTTTAGGTAATCAAAATTATGCTGAAATAAAACAAAATATAAATATTAAATGAAAAACTAAAATTTAAACAAAAATAAATGAACAGAAATAAAATGTTACTAAAATGTTACTAAACAACAAATGAGAAAAGCAAACAAAATTACTAAAACAAATGTAAACTGAACATATAAAAATAAAAGCTAATTTAAATTAGGAATAAATACAATAAAAAAAACATTGTAAAATATAAATGTACAGTACAAAAATAACACTGGACTGATTGTGTTTTACTTGATCATGTGAGGTACGGTGACTTTGGAGTTGTCCTCAAACACGCTGGTCATCAAGCCATTGCAGCGAATGTTGTCAATGCACTATGCAAACATCACAAAAATGGAGACAAGTAAATGTGTGTGAATGACTTCACTGTCACGCACTAGAAACTGTCAAAATGAACAAACTGCGGGAGCAGTAAACAATCGTTATCAGCTATCAGCTGTCTGATTAGGCCGATATTGAAAACGGATCATATTACGGCTTATTTTTCCTATTCAAACTCCTTTTCTAAGAGGGAATTAAACAGTTCAATTGAAGCATGTAAAACTGTAGATCAATAACTAGATCTAATATGAACCAAATTTGTATACTGGTTCACCCTAGGGCAAAGTGTATAACAGACAGCTCTTACTAAGTATAGTATGCAAAAACCGTGAAGTCAGTGAAACTATTTGTGTCAATGCAAATATAATGGAAACTTCTCACTCTTTTGCTTTCTAGAAAGAAAATAACAGCCTGTCTGCTCTGTGGGATTGACTGAATCTCAGTATGATTTCTAGACTTCACTTCATTATTTAAAAGAATATTCTTGTCCATGCATTTTCGTGTTTCTGAAAAGTTGTAATATTCTTAGAAAAGATGTCAGATTATTATCTGCAGTTTGGTCTACAGATGCACATACTGTGAATGGTTTGAAAAAGAGTATTAAAGTCATGATGAAACAGAAGAAGTGACAGATCTTCTCTTCTATATTATGACGTACATCCGAATGTAATGGGTTTTCAAAAAAGAAAAAATGTAGGGTAGGTTTGCATGGCTCTGTGCATCAGCTGCTGATTGGATGTTGAGATGTGGGCGTGGCACTCAAAAGTGGAGGCAGGTGAAAGCAAGCTTGCAGGGGTGGAGTTAAGGCGCACTAAAAATGATTGGAGAAGTCCTGCATACATCACCAGAGAAAAGTCTGTCATTTTCATAGAAGGTTATGATATATTAATTAAAGGGAAAGTTCTCCCAAAAATTTAATTTCTGTCATTAATTACTCACCCTCATTTTAATGAAATCTGAGAGCTTTCTGTCCCTCCATTGACAGCCTATGCAACTTAGGCCCTGCTTACAGTATTAAGATGCATTTTTACACTGAAACTAAGGCCCTGTTTACACCTGGTATTAAAGGTGCCGTAGAACGTGTTTTTAAAAGATGTAATATAAGTCTAAGGTGTCCCCTGAATGTGTCTATGAAGTTTCAGCTCAAAATACCCCATAGATTTTTTTTTAATTCATTTTTTTAACTGCCTATTTTGGGGCATCATTAAATATGCACCGATTCAGGCTGCGGCCCCTTTAAATTCTCGTGCTCCCCTCCCCCGGAGCTCGCGCTTGCCTTTAACAGCATAAACAAAGTTCACACAGCTAATATAACTCTCAAAATGGATCTTTACAAAGTGTTCGTCATGCAACATGTCAAATTGCGTAAGTATGGTATTTATTTGGATGTTTACATTTGATTCTGAATGAGTTTGATAGTACTCCGTGGCTAAAGCTAACATTACACACTGTTGGAGAGATTTATAAAGAATGAAGTTGTGTTTAAGAATTATACAGACTGCAAGTGTTTAAAAATGAAAATAGCGACGACTCTTGTCTCCGTGAATACAGTAAGAAACGATGGTAACTTTAACCACATTTAACAGTACATTAGCAACATGCTAACAAAACATTTAGAAAGACAATTTAAAAATATCACTAAAAATATCATGATATCATGGATCATGTCAGTTATTATTGCTCCATCTGCCATTTTTCGCTGTTGTTCTTGCTTGCTTACCTAGTCTGATGATTCAGCTGTGCACAGATCCAGACGTTAATACTGGCTGCCCTTGTCTAATGCCTTGAACATGGGCTGGCATATGCAAATATTGGGGGCGTACATATTAATGATCCCGACTGTTATGTAACAGTCAGTGTCGTAAACACTGTGAGTGTGTGTTAGAACTCAGGAATTGTGAGAGAACATTGTGCTTGGTTCCTTTTTTCATCTTCAAGCCAAACTTGGGTCTTCAGCTGACAAAGTTTAAATCCCGTTTGGTCAGCGCTCTTCCCATAATGTTTATGCATTAGGTCAGTAGACGGAGAGTAGACCATCTTTAGTGGATGTTCAAACGCATTCGTCCACATAAGCGTTTACACTATGAAAGCAATCCGGTCGAATGTGTTTTCGACTACCTCTGGAAGTGGTCAAAAGTGGACAAGCTCAAAACGTTTTACACCCCGTTTACACCTGTATTTAGTGTCGTCCACTTGTGATCTGAGATTAGTTAAAGGATTAGATGACTTCAGAATTCAAATTTCCTGATCATTTAGGGTGTGTTCACACTTGTCATGTTTGGTTCGATTAAAACGAACCCTGGTGTGATTGCTCGGTTAGTGCAGTTCATTTGAACATATGTGAACGCTGCCATCCGAACTCTGGTGCGCACTAAACAAAAAGATGGGTCTCGGTCCGCTTCCAAGCGAACTCTGGTGCGGTTCGATTGATATATGAACGCAACACGGACCAAAGACATGTAAACGAACCAAAAACAGGAAGATGAGACCCTAAAAAGGACAGAATCCTCACGCATGTCGGTTTTTCTCATCATAGTCGCGAGTTTGACCATCTCAGGCATCAGACGCGTGTCTCCACGCAGCGGATTGTTTGTGTGTATGACGGATTGATTCCCGCCGCTGTTTTGACTACTTTACACATTTTATAAGCTCTTCATGAGTTCCCAGCTGGCCAAAATACCATCACATGTAGGCTACGCACCGCTACGCACACACAACGAACGCATTTACCTCAGCACACAGCATTGTTTTGGATGTTCGGTAAGTTCCGTCTCAATATAGGCAATACATCATAAAATCCGACCAATCACGTTGTGAACGTATCCCTATGCCTTTAGGTTCGGTAATCTTTTGGTTCGGTGATAAAATTGCCAATCTGAACGCTAATCGGTCTAGGACTAAATGTTTTTTCTTCTTCTTTGGTCCGGACCAAATGAACCAAACGAACTGAACTACAAGTGTGAACGCACCCTTATCCAAGATGTTGATGTCTTTCTTTCTTCAGTTGAAAAGAAATGAAGGTTTTTGAGGAAAACATTCCAGGATTTCTCCATATAGTGGACTTCACTGGGGTTCAACGGGTTGAAGGTTCAAATGTCAGTTTCAGTGCAGCTTCAAAGAGCTCTACACGATCCCAGATGAGGAATTATCTAGCGAAACGATGTCATTTAAAAAAAAAAAAAAAAACATTATATACATTTTAACCACAAATGCTCGTCTTGCACTGCTCTGCGATGTGCCACGCATGACGTAATCACATTGGAAAGGTCACGCAAGTACCGTGGTAGGGTGAAAAACTTCAGCTCTGTGTCCAAGCACATTAATAGAGAGGCGAAGGGAAGGAAAAGATGTGGTAGAAAAAAGTGTCCAAGCAATAGGGATGACCGCACTCTGGAGAGGATTGTGAAACAAAACCCATTCAAAAATGTGGGGGAGATTCACAAAGAGTGGACTGCAGCTGGAGTCAGTGCTTCAAGAACCACTACGCACAGACATATGCAAGACATGGGTTTCAGCTGTCGCATTCCTTGTGCCAACTTCAAAATCATCTGACATCGTTGTTTTACCTTTTTTTGTAAAGGGTGTTTGACTTGACTTTTCCAACATGATTACGTAATGCGTGGCGCATCGCAGAGCAGTGCAAGACGTGCATTTGTGGTTAAAAAGTATATAAATTTATTTTTTTTTAGAAAATGAGTGATGGTTTCTCTAGATAAGACTCTTATTCCTCATCTGGGATCATGTAGAGCTCTTTGAAGCTGCACTGAAACTGACATTTGGACCTTTAACCCGTTGAACCCCAGTGAAGTCCACTATATGGAGAAAAATGGAATTTTCTCTCCTTTTTGACTGAAGAAAGAAAAACATAAACATCTTGGATGACATGGGGGTGAGTAAATTATCAGGAAATCTGAATTCTGAAGTGAACTAATCCTTTAATACCAAGTGTAAACAGGGCCTTAAAGTAATCGATGTGACTCCAGTGGTTTAACTTCAGTTTTATGAAGCGATGCGAGTGCTTTATTTGCTAAAAAAAAAAAACATAATTTACCACTTTATTCACAGAATATTAATCTCCAATGCGTGTTCACGAGAGCAACCCCAACACATGCGTGTCGTGTTGACGTGAGATGGACGCGTGTTGGAGATTAATATTTTGTAATAAAGTGGTAGTTGCATAGACTGTCAATGGAGGGACAGAAAGCTCTCAGATTTCATTAAAAAGATCTTCATTTGTGTTCTGAAGATGAACGAAGGTCTTACAGGTGTGGAACGTCATGAGGGTGAGTAATTAATGACAGAATTTTCATTTTGGGTGAACTAACCCTTTAAAGTCACCATGAAATCAAACTGGACGATTCTTATTTTTTATGGAATACTGCAGTATTTATTATAAATAATTGATCATGTTCCTCATAATCTTTAATCAGAATAACTTCTCCTCCCTCTTGCAGTGACATCTCCTCTCTTCTGTGATGATGAGGGCGGGGCAACCTGTCACTCACCCTACATTTGTTCTTGTTTGAGAAGCCGTTTCACTCAGATATAAAGTCACAATAGGGAAGAAAAATCTAATGCAACTTCTATTTCAAGTCTACTTTAAGCATTATATATATATATATATATATATATATATTTATTTATTTATTTATTTAAGATCTATAACATGCATTTCACACCGACTAGCGTGTAGATTGTACCTGGCTCATGTCGCTGGTCCAGGCCGCCTTCTCCTGCCGAGACGGAGCGAGCAGAACGACTGAAAACGACGGACCGTCAGCAGGTTCAACCACTATTTTAAACTCCAGGTGATTGAACCCCTGACCAGCAGCATTATCTGAGGAGATATGGAACCGAAATTAACTCTAATTACTTCCTTAATAAATGCACACATTACTAAAAGGTTTATCTTGGATATTTTGCTTGCTTCGGGTTGTTGGTACTACTATGATTCATATTAAGATCACACTTACAGTCTTCATCATTGGCGTCCAGCTCCTCGATAAGAGTACACTCTATCAGAGACAATGTGCCTCCTTGCTGTGGTTTTGAGAAAGTTACTCAGTTATTTTATGCTTTTGCATGAAACGGTTACAGTAATAGTTCACCCAGATGTCTGAATTGCTCTTAAAGTGTTCTTAAATAAGAAAACATTTGGTGATAGGAACAACATGAGGATGACTAAATGATAGGTGAACTATTCCTTTAAGATATTCACTTTGATTCTTTTAATTGCTGAGCTGTTCAGAGTGGCTCGACTCACTTTGAGCAGGTGCAGTTTGCCGCCGGAGGTGCGTGTGCAGATGAGGAAGTGTTTAGTGAACAGGAAACACTGGCGTTCAGCTTCTTTCCTGAGCGTCAGCGAGCCCAGACGCACCTTACTCAGTTTACCCTTCTCCACAGAGGGCAGCTGAATCAGAGAGCCTACAGGAAACGCACACACATCAGCTCTTTACCCAGAGGAAGGAGAACATTAAAGACAGCGTTTCAGGGAGAGAGGGCAGCGCTGTCTCATCGAGCGAAGCTTTTCTACGAGACATGATGCATTAAAATGGCACATTAGGGCTCATTAGAGCACATTTCACACCTTCCTGTCAGTGTGGAGCAGTGCTGGATGAGATCAGTGTTTGGGTGGAGCTGAAACAAGCGTACACTGATATTCATAAAAAAATAGTGACGGACTTCGACTTTTGTTTTAAATAAAGAAAAAATATTATTTAAAAAAATAATAATACATATGTATTTGAAATAAATAGATTTTTTATTTCAAAACAAATAAAATAATATTTATATTTTTATATAAATGCATATCTTGTTATATCTGTATAATGTTAATAATGAATAAAACGAATACATATTTATAAAAAAAATCATTTCTTAATTTTAAAATAATTTTATCATATATATGTATTAATATATAAATATTATATATTAATATATATAAATAAATATGTATTATTTCCTTTTTATTAATATTTTTATTTAATACGTTTATATAAAATCATTTTTTAATTTTAAGATAATAAAATACTTTTATCTTATATATATATATATATATATATATATATACTTTTATTTTTTATCATATAAATATGTATTAATATTTTTATAATAAATATAAAATTATGCATTAGTATATAAATATTGTATATATAATGTATTATTTATTTTTATTATTATTTTTATTAATATTCTCATATATATTTAAAATACTTTTAATTTTATCATATATATATATATATATATATATATATAATTTTAAATAAAGAATATTAATAAAAAATAAAATAAATATTTTTGTATAAAACGTTTTGTAAACATTTCTTTTATATTTTTCAAAAGAAATAATATTATATATTTAAAATAAATAAACAATACATATTTACTTTAAAATAAATAAAATAGTATTTTTTTCATAATAGATTAATATATTTCAGAATTTTAAATAAAGAATGCATTTTACTTATTTATGTTTAATATATATTTTATATATATATGTTTTATATATATATTTCAATAAAAAATAATATTATAATTAATATTAAATACATATTTATTTTACAAAATTATTTCTTTATTTTAAAATAAATTATATACATTATTATAATTTTAAATAAAGTACAATAAAATAAAATACACAAATAATACATATTTATTTTAAATAGAAAATTAATTATATTAAATATATATAAAAAATAATTTAAATAAAAAACAAAATTACAATTAAAATAAAATATAATACCTATTTTAAGGTACTTTATAAAAAGTAAACATCTGACCCATAAAAAACTTTCCTTGGTGTTACATGATAAATAGGCCAGTACTCTGTAAGATTTAATCATTTACAAAATAATCAAACGATCAAATAAATAAATAAACAAATAGTTACTGTGGCTCAGCTGGTAGAGCTCGGCACTGCAATGAACAGCAGAACAAACAGGAGGAAAATCACTCATAGAGTATTCAGGGGAGAACTGAGTTATTTGAAAAGGATGCAATCAAGACATCGCCGCTCATAGTCATGTGGTTGTAATGAAGTGTCTCACCCTGCCGTATAAACGTCTGACTGGTGTCCAGCAGAATATCACAGCCCTCCACGATCATTCGCTCGATCGCCAGATTCTTACGGATGTTTTCCGTGTCACTCACTTCATCATGCATCATTCTGAGAAGAAACGTGCAAACACACAGTTGTACCATCGCAATATACATATTAAATCGATTTAAAATGTATAGAAAATATATTCATAAAGTTTGATGTGTATATATATATATATATATACATACACACTACTCACTTGGATAATTCCTCAAGTTTGGATTTGGCAAATTCCAGACTCTTACGCTCGACATGTTCATGAGGCGTGTGGGCCAGGAGCTCATGAAGGGTGATGATGTATCGTGGGATCTAATAATAATGATTATAATCAACAATTAAACATTCATTTTTACACAACCAACCAATGTTAAAAGAAATGCAACATGCAATATTCGAGTATTATCATTGTTTATTCAGAGTCTCATTGCTCAGAGGTTCACCTGAAACATGGGGTAGGTGAGGAAGGTCTCCAGCATTCTGCCCTCACAGGCGGCGTTTGCTTCATACTGCTTCAGAAGCTTGTCAAAGTCCCGGTTCTGTTTACAGTTGGCCAGAACCTGCAGACTGTACTGATGGTTTCGCACAAACTCCTGATAAATGTTCAGCATCGGCAGCAGGATGTCGAAGAGATCCGCTGAAACATGACATTTCGGGTTTTAGACATTTGCATTATATACACTACCGGTCAGAAGTCTCTTATGCTCATTAAGGCTGCATTTATTTCATAATGAATACAGAAAAAACAATAATATTGTGAAATATTATTACAATTTAAAATTATGGTTTTCTATTTTAATATACTTTAAAATGTAATTTATTTCTGTGATCAAAGCTGAATTTTCAGCATCATTACTCCAGTCTTCAGTGTCACATGATCCTTCAGAAATCATTCTGATATGATGATTTGATACTCAGTTATTATCAATGTTGAAAACATTGTTGCTTAATATTTTTTTGGAACCTGTGATACTTTTTTCATGATTCATTGATGAATAAAAGGATAGAAAGAACAGAATTTATTCAAAATATAAATCTTTACTAACAATATAAATCTTTACTATCACTTTTTATCATTTTAACACATCCATGCTGAATAAAAGTATTAATTTCTTTCAAAAAAAAAGAAAGAAAAAAAGTTACTGAGCCCAAAATTTTGAACAGTAGTGTATATTGTTACAAAAGATTTCTATTTTAAATAAATGCTGATATTTTTTTTTTACTTTTTATTCATCAAAGAATCCTGAAAAAGTATCACAGGTTATAAAATAATATTAAGCAGCAAAACTGTGTCCAACATTGATAATAAATCATCATATTAGACTGATTTCTGAAGGATCATGTGACACTGAAGACTGGAGTAATGATGCTGAAAATTCAGCAATAAATTATATTTTAAAGTATATTAAAATAGAAAACCATCATTTTAATTTGTAATAATATTTCACAATATTATTGTTTTTTCTGTATTTATTATGAAATAAATGCAGCCTTAATGAGCATAAGAGACTTTGTTCAAAAACATTAAAAATGGTAATATTTTGACTGGTAGTGTATATGTGAAAATTGTCAGACAAAATTGTGATATATGAGACATTTAATTTGTCTGTAATTTGTAACTAATTAATTGTCATCACTTTGTAACAAACTCACCTAAAACCAATGTTGGCCAGTTGGCTATCCGAGCCTTCAAGCCTTGATGGAAAATCTCATGGAGAAACATTATCGTCTCACTTACCAATGAAGAAAAAACAAAGAAGAGAAATGCATTGTGCATCAGTTTCAAAATATATTATCCTTTCAAAACAGTAGCATAGTTGCATATTGGATTGGTCAGATGGCCCAGTCTGTCATGTCGACAACATGAACCAAACTCTTCCAGTCTCAGCTACAACTACAGTGTTTGAGGGCGGGGCAAAGTAGATCGTGGGCAACCAATGAAGACCATAGGCTGGCATTATGCAAATTTGTTACATTGTTACGTAGGTTTGAGCAGGAAATGAGACTGGAATTGCTGACGACTCGTTTCAGCAGTTTAGAATCTATTCTTTCTTTTACAAGACAGTAACTTTATTTGTCGTTCACTTTGATCTTGCTGACCTTTTACATTCACCAACAGCTATATTACACACTGCATGAAAGGTCATGTTCAAAAAAGCATAACAGGGGCATATATATACCTATTGAGGAAGATACTGCTGACATCGTCATGACTAATGGGAGGTTTCTTGGAGCTGGCCGCCATCCTGAGCGGCCGCAGGAAGCAGTTGACCAGGATGGAGAGCTGGAGCACGTACTCCGTCTCGGCCTCCACCATGTTGAAGACGATCTGGTTTCTCTTTCTCATGCTCTCAGCGTGAGGTGAGCAGATGTAGTCCTGCACGATAATCTTCCACTTCCTCCTGCACAGCCAACCACGCATGAAGCTTTGCACCTGCGAGAAAACACCCAAAGGAGACGCCCGAGTGACTGCGCTTACTCTACACACAACAGCAAAAATGACTGTGTAAAGTTAGAATTATTTGTATAAAATACTCACAATACACATTGTTCCCAAGCAGCTTTGATATTGTTTATAATATCTTAATATCTTCATGTGTTACAGTCACATTTAGCAGATGGCTTACATTTTGCGACAATACAAGCAATCAAGCATTTTATTAAAGGGGTCATGAACTGTGTTGTTTTATTGTTTTATAATGTTTCCTGTGGTGCACTTATAATGTTAGTATGCTTTTTACATCAAAAATGGTCATAATTTAGAAATAAAAGGCATTTTTCCTACCCTGATTTTAGCCTCTGATTTGAACACTCTGTTTTAAGGGGCGTGTCTGCTGAGAGACTTCAGTGTGAACGCCCACTGCTGTGATTGGCTGACATCTTTGCATATGAAATAGCTAATTATTACTCTCGCAAAAACTTTTAGCATGTTTTTACTATTACAGCTCTCAAGGTTAACTAATTGTGAAATTATAGCATTACAGTTAGATCTATGGCATTATATTTAGATCATGGCATGAAAGGTTGCAGTGATGAACATTGTAGCTGATCACAGACATGTTGTTGAGCTCATGAAAGCAGTGATCTCGTCATTGCAACTCAGTTTCTGCATACTAACGAATGCTTTCATCAGATCACTAAGAGATTCGTTGAATAAAAAGGGAGTTTTGGAGCGAGTCCTGAACTCAGTCACTGATAAACTCAGGCTGTTTGATTGACAGCTCCAGCAATTGTAAAGGGAGCTTTCTTTCTATATCTAATTTAATCACCATTTAAATAACAGATTATTTTCATCCTACTAAGAGAAACAACGTGAAGTTGAGCGTTTAGTCACTGGTTTGATTTACTGACTCACAGACAAAGAACATCTGACTGTACATGAATCATTAATATCAGATCAGGCATTAGAATGAACACAGTTTCTGACATGTTGTTGCATTACTGTCGAGTCCATATCGTAAAAGTCTGTTTGCAAAGCCTGCGCTGATTTACCAAAGAATCCACAGTGAAATGTACCGAATACAAATAAATAAAGCTCAACTGAGACATTCACATTGTTGAAAATAAATAACCATATTCCTAGCTTGAAAGGTAATGTTATTTTAGTCCTGTATCGCTCTTCTCTCCTCCTCATCTCACTAACACACCAGTGGGCGGGGCTAACGTTGCAATGATGAAGTAGGCGTTGACTTCTTCTGTGGAGGCGGAGTTTCACCTATAGATAGGCACGAGTCATTCGCTGGTCCTGGTGTCAATAAAAGCTTTTATTGGACTAACAAGGAAGTTTTCAGTTCTGAAACTTACAGGATATTCTTATAGTACGATAACCTCTTATATATCAAAAGATCAAGGAAAAGTTGATTTCTCAATTCATGACCCCTTTCATATGCTATATATGACAATTATAAATATATGACAATCCAAATGTAGACAATCATATACCTTCTTGATTTTCTTGATATCTGGATCTTCATCATCTTGATTGGACTGATAGGGCAACATTCGCTCTTTCGTTTTATTCAGAACAACAACCTATAACACAGATAACGCAGCAAATCAGCATATTAGAATTATTTCAGAATTAGGATCATGTGACACTGAAGACTGGAGTAATGATGCTGAAAATTCAGCATTGCATCACAAGAATAAATTATATTTCAAAATATATTCAAATAGAAAAGAGTTATTTTTAATTGTAATATTTTTTCACAATATTAATGTTTTTACTGTATTTTTTACTGTATTTTTAATCAACCTTGGTAAGCAGAAGAGAATTCTTTCAAAAACATAAAAAAAACAGTATTATTCCAAACTACATAACAGGAAAACAATGAAATGCACATAGATGGAGCTGATGAAGATGTACTGACCTCTGCCTTCAGTCTCTCGATCTCTGTATCCTGGTCTTCCAGTTGCGTCCGCAGTTGATTTGCCGCCACTTTCTCCGTCTCCATGATCTGCACCAGATGGATGTATTTCTGCATGAGAACTTCCCGCTCTATGATCAGGTCTGAATAACTGCCAGCGTCAGCAGAAGAACAAAGCTGGTTAGAAACATTTTCAAAGAGAAAACCTGAGCACTAAATAAATAAATGAGTCACTTGAGCCTTTTAAAAGCCTCAAACAAACAAACTATGCAAGTACACAAAAGCTTCTAGGATATTTTGACAGAAACCATGTTTATTCTCATTACAAGTGAACCCTTATTTAATGCAGTGTGGGCCGTATTTTCCTGCACATGTTGCATCTGTCTAATGTGAGTAAATTTACCAAGCGATAGATGAATATGCAGTGAAATACCATGTTTGATTGGACGCACAACCTTTGATGTCAACAAGAAAATATATAGGAAGCATTTTCTTCTTCACTTAAAAAATGTATAAGCCTACAGTATTTTTGTTATCCAAGCTATCCATGCATATATGGCGAGTTGCATTTTAATATTTGCATTCAGCATTATATTTCCGTGCAGTGTGCAACCGCTCATAACTGACCTGTAACCCACCACTGATGAAGAGTGAAATGTGAGATACTGACAGATTATATCTTGCTTGCTTTTATACCTCATATCAAATCCATTAAATCTACATGCTGCTATAATGAAGCTTTTAGTTCAAGTCAGAACTGTGCAAAGTGCAAAACTGTGACGTAATGTTAAAACACAGCATTTTTCAGTAAGAAATTGTTCAATTTGAAAATAACGCAAAGAGAAGCATTTTCAGTGGTTTCAGACTTCAGACAAAACTGCTTGGAACAACTGTAACAAACTTCAAACTAATAATTTATTGAGCTGACGGATAAAAGAAGAGCTACAATAGCATGCATCACATCTGCATTACAAATATATTGGGTTTCATGGGTTTGCATTGAAACCCAATCCGAAGAAAACCAGTGGAGTACTTTTTTTAATATAAACTTCATCTCAGATGTTTCTACTAAAATCCCTTTGGATGAATAAAAAAATCGTAAATGAGACAATTTTTGACATACAATGAGAGATAAAAACAACCTAAGTTGGGTTGAAAATGGACAAACCCATTGCTTGGGTTAAATGTTTGCCCAACCTGCTGGGTAGTTTTATTTAACTCAACTATTGTTTAAAAATTACTGTATTGCTTGCTTAAAACAAACTTAAAATATGTTGGAAATTAACATTTATTAATATGATTAATAAATGACCATTAAATGAATAATAATAAATATGCTTATTAATAAACGTTCACCTTTTTATTATTATTGTTTCCTCTAGTAATTATGTGTCTGATTTTTAATTTCCAACCTATTTTGGGTTCATTTTAAGCCAGACATATAGTCATTTTTAAACAATAATTGAGTTAAATAAAACTACCCAGCACGTTGGGCAAACATTTAACCCAACCGCTGGGTTAAAACAACCCAATCACTGGCTTTGTCCATTTTCAACCCAACTTTTCTAGAGAGAAGTTTGTAACATTAACATCTGAGAAGCAAAAGTCTCTGTGATTTTCCTTTTCCTACAGAAAAAGGCTGTTACACGACATGCTAACCAGCTCAGCAAAAACACATTTTGTTCTCAAAAGACGTTAAGTGTTTTGTCTTTTTATTGTACCTGGCCTGTTGAATGGCCTCCACCCACTCATTACAGTCAGCATCCTCTTCTGTCCGCAGCTCCAGAGGTTTCTGCCCATCGTGGCCGAAAATCACCAGGAAGTAATGCTGGAAAGATGAGAAATTAAGTGTATAAGCCACAAATCAACATTCAGCATTGCAAGTGGCCCACGGTGGGCAGCATTAAAACAGTTCTGACCTAAATAGAGATGCTTCCAGCGGCCACTAGCATGAACTTGCATGCACTCATTAAACGGAAATGACAGTAGATGTGTTACTGAGTAATTTTGCCCTAAATCATAAAGCAGCACGTGAAACAGCCATTCAAAAGAAGACAAAATAACAAAACACCAAGCTGACAAACAGTGAAAAAAATTGTGCTTTTTAACAATTATGCTTTTTAACATTTTCAGTGTGTAATGTTGCTGTTTGAACATGAAAAAGGGAGTTATTCAGTGTCTGAACTCCCTGAAACGCCTCCATTGTAGTCTTGAGTTTCTTCCAGGAACAAACACGTCACAGTATTCCTCATTTAAATAATTCATATGCAAAATAAAGGGGCGGGGCCTGGTTGAGTTAGTTAGTAGTGTGTTGAAACTGGTGGCTATGGTAAGGGGCGGGGCATTTTCCAAACACGCTCAAAGTGCTAGACCAATCACAACACACTGCTCCAGCTGACCAATCAGAGCACAGTGTGCTTTTCAGAAGGAGGGGCTTCATAGAGACAGAGCGTTACTGACAGACTGGGAAGAGAGGAGCTGCAACAATGGAGAATATGAGGAAAATAATGTGTTTCTTGAACATTCAAGCATGAAAACTTATTCTAGAAGACTTCAAAACGAATAGGTCCCCTTTAACAGATCCCATCTGGAAGGGAAAAACCAAAGGCGTTCATTTTCTGTCCTGGACATGTTCTTGACAGGTTTACCATCAAATAAGTGAAACAGCGAGAGAAACTGTGAGTGTGTTTTATAGGACGTAGGCTCGCTTAAGGGCTCGATTGTGTTCTCATGATGCATGGCTGGTGTATGTGTGTGTGGTTATGTAACTCTGTCTTTAATGCGCTGTCCTGAGCCTCGGGCCTTGTTTAAACCGAGAGATAACAATAGACACGACCGGCCCACAAATACACTGGATTCTGTTTCACTTTCACCGACCCACAGAACGATCATCTCCCACTGAATCCCACTTAAATCACAGCTGTATGCATCTGCTCTGTCCAATTACAGTAACAATGCTTGACGGGTCAGAATTCACATTCATATCTGACTTGTTTGCATAATTTTTTTCTTGCAGCCCTACATGCATGTTTTCTTCATGCACACAAATTGCCCTTCCAAAGTCATGCGCTGTAGACTTTCATTGAAATAGCCATGTCTGAGAGAAACACGCTGCCAGAAGCGCTACTATTCTTAGATGGGCAACCCAGCACTGTACAATATAAAAAGATGCTCGCATATGTGTGCGACCCGTTTACATCTGTAAGGATACAGAAAATTGTACAGTGGGTACGGAAAGTATTCAGACCCCCTTACATTTTTCACTCTTTGTTATATTGCAGCCATTTGCTAAAATCATTTAAGTTCATTTTTTTCCTCATTAATGTACACACAGCACCCCATATTGACAGAAAAACACAGAATTGTTGACATTTTTGCAGATTTATTAAAAAAGAAAAACTGAAATATCACATGGTCCTAAGTATTTAGACCCTTTGCTGTGACACTCATATATTTAACTCAGGTGCTGTCCATTTCTTCTGATCATCCTTGAGATGGTTCTACAGCTTCATTTGAGTCCAGCTGTGTTTGATTATACTGATTGGACTTGATTAGGAAAGCCACAAACCTGTCTATATAAGACCTTACAGCTCACAGTGCATGTCAGAGCAAATGAGAATCATGAGGTCAAATGAACTGCCTGAAGAGCTCAGAGACACAATTGTGGCATGTATATAATCAACATGCAATGGCATTCACAAACCATTTTAATATTAAATATTCACACATTAAAAAAATGTTTACGGCAGGAATGGACTTCATCTATTGGGAGTTAATATACAGCGCAACAGCTTGACTCCAAACTATTTTCCAATTTTTTCTACATAGCAATGAACATATCACATAACATAACAATATTATCAAATCGGTGTTTATATAAATATGAAGCAGCACTGATTGATAATAATTAGTGCTGTCAAATCGATTAATCGCATCTAACAAAAGTTTATATACAGTATATATATATATATATATATATATATATATATATATATATTCTATCATTCTAATATACTGATTTGCTGCTCAAGAAACATTTTTGAGTATTATTAGTGCTGTCAAATCAATTAATCGTGATTAATTGCATCTAACATAAAAGTTTGTAAGTATGTGTGTATGTGTGTTAGTGTGTGTGTGTATATATATATATATATATATATATATATATATATATGTACTGTATATATATATGTGTGTGTGTGTGTGTGTGTGTGTATATATATATATATGTACTGTATATATATATGTGTGTGTGTGTGTGTGTGTGTGTGTGTATATATATATATATATATATATACATACACAGTGGCATGAAAAAGTATGTGAACACCTTGCAGAATCTGTGAAAATAAAATAAGAGGGATAATAAAAAATGCATGTTATTTTTTGTTTAGTACTGTCCTGAGTAAGATATTTTACATAAAAGATGTTTGCATTTAGTTCACAAGACAAAACAATAGCTGATAATGGCTGTATGTTGAGTTATTTTCAGAGGACAGTAAATCTGCTATACAAGCAGCACATTGACTACTCTAAAATATATCCAAGTTTCATTTCTATAGTATTGTCCCTTGCGAAGATATACTAAAATGGTTGCTGAAATGTGAGGGGTGTACTCACTTTTGTGAGATACTGTATATATACACACATTATATACTTACAAACTTTTATGTTAGATGCGATTAATCTCAAATAATCGATGTGACATCACTAATAATAATCAAAAATGTTTCTTGAGCAGCAAATCAGCATATTAGAATGATTTCTGAAGGATCATGTGACACTGAAGACTGGAGAATAATTACATAATTAAAATATATTTAAATATATCAATTCAGAATTTAATAATGTTTCATGTTATTACTGTTCTACTGTATTTTTGGTCAAATAAATGCAGCTTTGTGAGCAGAAGAGATTTCTTTCAAAAACATCAAAAAATTTTACTGACCCCAAACTTTTGAACAGTAATTTATTCAGTGATATAAAAGTCTGAGTGTAGGCAGACAGACTTGATTACATCATTTTCAATGAGTGGTCAACAAAATAAATAGGGTAAGTTTTTATTTTAATGTTGACTTTAAGGGGAACAGAACTCACAGCTCCTGTGATGTGTAAGTGCTGCAAGCATGATAATACAGCGGCACTTCAACATGACATCAAACCCCATTTCCATGGTAACACAAGTCACTGAAACGCTGGTGGCTGTGTCAAGCATATTTCATTTGCATCTGAATCTTTATCATGTACATGTTCAAAGAGGGAGATAAACCTACTGCTGGAGAGCGAGAGGAAATATTGGCTGATCGGCTAATGAGCAAACTGCTTAGTAGAATCACATTAAAAACATTACCATAATCAATTATAATTTTATTCTAAACTAAAAGCAGCCATTTCATGCTAAATATATATTTTTGTCTATCAATAAATGACTGTTTTATAAATATCCAGGCTAATTTGCATATCACAAAAGCTTGTTTAATTGAGTTGGCCCAGAAATCAAAGCACAATCAGCACTTGCTTTTAACAAAGTACTTTGAAGCTCTCTGATGCTTTGCGCTGTTTGAAATGCCCACTGCTTTATGCCATGATGCACGAGAAATCAGCAAAATCACAAACATGCTCAACTTCAACATACATCATTTTATGTATTTGTCTTTTAGAGAAAATGACTGGCGATGTACAATGATAAATGCACCAAAAGAATTATGCAAGTGGGTGTAAATAAAAAACATGCAAAGTAAAAAGTCATAATGCAATTACAAAAAAAACTAAACTATACAAAACAAATAAAATTAAATTAAAAAAATTAAATAAATAAATCAATATATTAAATAAAGAAATTCAAATAAAAATAAAAAAGTAAAAAGAAATAAAAAATAAAATAATTTAAAAATTAAAATAAATAAACTACAAATAAAATAAATTAAATTAAAAAATAAAATAAAATAAAATAAATATGACATGTTGCACTTTAGAGGTCAAACAGTCGATGCTGCAGAGGCCGTCCACACACACACACAAGTGTGTTTCAGATTGACAGTGCATTGCTGGCCAGAGGCAACAGCTGATAATCTCACAGATGTGTGTGTGAGTGTGTGTGTGTGTGTGTGTGTGGATGCAACATCTGCTATAGCATAACAGAAGAGATTGTTTGTGTATGTGGGTTTACTTAGCTAAATATGACAACACTTCGCTTTTGGGAGATGTCGTCAACTAGAAAAAATTATACATAAATACAGACTTTTTTATTATTATTTTTAAAATGCAAAAAATATATATGTTATGGTTAGGCTATTTTAATTCTAATTTATACTTTAATTTTGATGACAATTAAAAAACTAACCACAAAATTCTCTTTATTGTGTAGGGACATTTTACATTTTTGTCATTATTTTTATTTCATAGTTTTCAGTCATGTGACAGGCCCGGAGACCCGGGCCCTCATTTATCAACAGTGTGTAGAAAAGGTTCTATATTTTGTCCTACGAATAAAATTTAGAATGTGCCTAAGTACAAGAAAATCCATATTTATCAAACGTGCGCACGCAGTTCTTACGAACATGAGTAAGCCATCATTGTTGATAAATCCCACATGTGCATAAGTACCATGCTCGTTCACGGTCATTAGCAACCATATATGACAATACTTCCCTTTAAAAGTCACGTGATCATGCTATTCTACCACTAGATTCTCTGCGTAAGCATGCTCAGATGTCTGCTTATATTTACACACATTTCTACGTATAAGTACATGTTGGTGAATCCCACACTTTGTGTGAAACTGTTCTTACACACTCATTACGCACAAATCTGTCCGTACGCACCACTGATAAATGAGGGCAAAATATCCACCTGCAGCACAGGCCTGTCAATTTTCTCAAAAGAAGAAAAATACAAATATGCAAACAAAATGTGAGTTTTGGGCGCTTGTGATCCATATCCAGCACCTGCTGCAGTATTTCAATCACTAAAAATAGCTGGAAACACTAAAAAGCTTAACGTGAAAAACACTTAAAGTGCCTAAATGTACTAAAACAGTGATATTAAAAGATCAAATTCAATATTCACTTCCATCCACTGTAGAAAAATGAAGCCAAAATATCTCAGTAATGGTCGTTGTCAATTTCATCATTCGGAGCCTGAGTGATCCCGCATACACTCATTCGCTAACACAGCTGTCAATCATGACGTTACAACCCATTTTTAAAGCATCAAATAACTAACAAAAAACAAACTTATTGGAAAAATGAACACTTGAACATACATCTGCATGATAATAAATACTTAAAAATGACAGAAACAATCTTTAAAAAAAAAATATTTGAAGTGTAATTACATCTTTTAGTTTAGCTCACATCCCATTGGATTACATGGAAAGGGCGGGGTTTATGACCTATACTGCAGCTAGCCACCATTGAAATGTTTTAGCTTCACTTTTCAGGATGTGTGCAGCACATTTGCCATAAACCTGGAAAAAATGACTGTCAGGCAGTGGAGGAAAGCCTCGTTTTGCCCTCCAGGTGGGCGTTCCTATAAGGGTGCATTTACACCATTTTCAACTAAAAACAGAAAACTTTCATTGCGTTTTGACCGTTCATTTACACTTAAAAATGCAACAATCCTAATTCTACCATTAAAAATGCTACTTTTTGAACACAGGTTTCAAAGAGCAAGTTTTTGCTATTGACAAAAACGATACCGTTATTGTCTCTGTGTAAACTATAAAAATGCAAATTTGTGAAACCGGTGATGTCATGCGCATGCGTATTATGTGTTCAGTCTATAAGTGCGTAGTTTTTCCTTTACAAAGTAACATCGGCAACTACTGGCCTGGCAACAGAATACAGCACTTTTAATCGTTTACGTGGGTCTGTGTGAACGGGGATTGTTTTGACAAAGTTGTCGTCTGTTCACAAAAACGCAAAGGAAAACTTTTCAGTTTTTAGAACATCGTTGTCGTGCAAACATATTCTAAGGGTGTGAAAACAATGAAATGGTAAAAGTATACTGTAAAAGTATTTTATATACTAACACAATGATTATTTTAATTAAAATTAGCACAAATTTAAAATTAGAAAAAAAAAAATAAAAATAATTAAAGCTGCAGTCCGTAACTTTTTTTGGTTAAAAATTATCCAAAATCAATTTTTGAGCAAGTACATAACCAGCCAGTGTTCTAATTATCTTGTCTCGATTCACAACGGTAAGCTTGTAATAATGTTTTATAATAAGAGGGACATGGTGGATTTCCGTGGGAAATTCGAGCATGCAGCAGTTCATCTGTGCGTCATTACGTCACGTCCGTAAACAGAAAGGAAGGAGTCCAGGCTAGTCGGTTTTATCACTTGAGGATGCTGCTGGTAGTGGATCATTTATAGTCTGTTCTCACAGCAGCTGAAATAATTAAATTTATCATTTTGATGACGGATTATAATCCAGAAAGGTCCAAATGACAATCATCAGTGACAACTGGAGATTCACCCGTAGTCAAAAAGCAAAAGACTTTGGACTGTTGAGTGGATACAGATCTACAGGTAACACTAATACACACTAAATAAATTGTTAACATTAACAATTTGAGAACAATATAACAGTAATAATAATTTGCACAGTTTGACGTGATCCGAGCTAAGCGGCGTGATTTATTGTAGGCCTAATGCTTATTATCTCAGTTGGTCAAAACAAAAGTGGCAGAAAAGTTACTTACTTGTTCAGATGATATTTTCCAGTGAAAATTCTTATATTGGTCATAGTTTCAAAATGTAGAATCTGTGATTCTGAAGTTCAGTATCCACACTGGTGTAGTGATTGACAGCAAGCATTAGATTCATCCGCGCTGACGAGCTGTGCCGATACCCAACACACGTAACAATAACAATTCCGCATATGACTGCAATTGCAGATTTCAAACAGAGATGGCGACAAAGAGAAAAAAAATTGCAGACTGCAGCTTTAAATTTGAAATAAATAAATTTAGATAATTTGAATTTGAAATTTGGGTTATTAAAAAAAAACAAATCACAGGAAACTACAAAGCTCAGGCAGATCCTGCTCATCAGGGTGTCAGGAAACAGCCCTTAATCTGGACCAAACGTGTTGGCCTGAGTGCTGTCGTGCTGATGAGGGGCTTTCAAGTCTCGTGTGGTCCCAACAAACGGCCGGGGATCAGAATATATCTGCTTCATACGCAGAACATAAGTGTATAATCTGCAAGATGCCGCTTAACACCAGCAGCGACCGCAGCGCATATTCCTTTATGTGCATGCTTGTTTTTAGGGCTGTAAAAATGTCTTAATATATTAACTCCCACACCTCTTGACCAGAGAATTTACAGGCCGTGATTAATGGATAAGCAGGGTGGCTGTCTAATATAATATCAATATATAAATATATTAAAATATGATAACAGCACAAATAAGCAATATTTATAGAAACTAACACAGGCGTGAAGAAACTTCTGTTAATCAGCCAAGCATGCAGTTATTGGCTGATACTAATTTCAAAATAGCCAAATGTCGGTCAACTGTTTTGGGGTTTTTGGTGGAAATGTTTCAGAGGTGAGAATAACTAAAAAAATGCTCATTCACTATAAAAATTTAAAAATGTATTGGTCCGTATTTTATCTGATGAAGACCTAAAACTGCATTTGTAAAATAAAACTTTGAAACCATAATATCAGTGCACAGACATTTTCTCAACTAATTTAAATGCTGAAATATTAAATTGCAAAATATGGGCTATTATTGTTGTTTTATAACATCTTTACACCAACACAAAATCCGGGGATAGTTGTTACATGAGGAAGGCTACTGTATATCTTAGTAACTGTAATCCAGAAATTTGACTAACATTCTGGTAAGTTTCTGTCAAAGTGTTTCAACATATGTTGTTCCAGTAACGTTAATAGAATGTTCAGTCAGAGTTATGAAGTCTTTAAATGTTATTTATACATTGTGCATGGAATGTTTTTTCCTGAAACATTTTAGTTGTACGTTTGTCTCAGGGTTATTTTAGTTTTTATTATATATATATATATATATATATATATATATATATATTTTTTTTTTTTTTTATGCATTATTTTTTTATTATGCATTTTTTTTTTTTATTATGCATTATGCATTATTAGTTTTTATAATATTTTGAATTAGCTTTTCATTTTAGATTTTTAGTTTTTGTTCATTTTATTTAAATTTTTAGTCATTTTATATTTTTTTTGTTTTTGATTAGGTTTAAATTATTTTTATTTCAGTTTATTTAGTTTATTTTTTATTAATTTCCAATTAATAATTGTAGTCCTTCAATTTACACTTATTTCAGTTTATTGCTGAGGCAACATTTATAATTTTCAATTAGTTTACATTTTTCAACGAATAATCATATTCTATTTAAGCATTATTTAAATGAGCAGAAATGTTTTTAATAGTTTTAGTTAATGATTATAACCCTGGTTCGCCTAACTTTTTATTTTAATATCACCATATGTTCCTCTTTAAATGCACTCAATATCAGCTGTGTGCAAAGTGAACCACATTTGGTTTTCGATCACTGAAAATGAGTAAAATTCAACAATTTGAACCTGGAGATGCTTTGAGATCTATGGGACTGAACTACATAGGGCCTTGAAAATTAAGATTTCAAAAGGAAAGTTTATTAAGAATGAGAATTTAGAAGGATATTAAGATATCTCGAATACTTTTATAGTTACAGGCATGACAATTTTAGACAGGTATGGCACTTAGACAGGTATGTTTTATGCAACTGAGTTGATAGAAAAACACAAGATACATTTCTAGTTTCAACATTATTTGTTCTTCAGATATTCCTCTTTAAAAGATAAAAAGTATCAGCTGTATGCAAAATGACCCACATTTGGTTTTTGACCACTGAAAATGTGTACAATTGTAATGTGTAAATTTACCAATTTACTCATGGAGCCATATTAAGATCTCCATATCTCTGTGATTGAACCATCGAGGGCCTTTAAAATGAAGATACCAAACGAAAAGTTTGTTAAGAATCAGAATCTAAAAGGATATTAAGATATCTTTAATACTTCTCAAGTTACAGGCATGCAAACTTGATGCAAAAACACACAAGAAGTGCATTCTTCTCATTTTTGAACTGTCACCGTTGGCATATAATGAAACAAAGATTGCTAAAGTCAATTGATTTTACTAATAGATCTACCAATCTCTGTGTAAAAATAAAATAATGCTGCTGCCATCTTTCTAAAGTCATTTTTACACCCCTCTAATTTGGCTTCAAATCTCAAATGAAAATGATCATTTTGATCCCCCTCTACAAAATAGTGAATATACATCTGTGACATTTAATATTTTGGCTTTCATCACTATTTATGTTTGTCTTTCTACAGAAAAAAAAAAAAAAAAAAATTAACAAAATCAAAAATTTGAGCCGGGGACCTCTGCTTGAGTTGGCACAGAATGACCCAAAACTAACGTTCCCATAATGATCAAATGAAGGTTCAGAGTAACTAGAGCAGTGGTTTTGTGTGTTGGTTTCACAAATCTAGTTTTACATTTGATCTGTTTTTTGTGAATTCTGCCCTTCAAGTTCTCATATTATCTTTCATATTTTTTAAAATAAAGATTTCAAACTAAAATTCTGATATCATTCTGTATATGTGTAACATTTGTTGAACACGATGAAACCACATAGACCAAATGTTTTTGATTTTATTTTTTAATTTTGTCCTCAAAACACATTTATATTGCATACATACAGAAGCTGACCAAGACCTTAAAACTTTCAACCGTGTTCAATGACACACAAACACTCATAAACACACACAAACACGTGGTGTGTGTAGAAACCAGCTTCCTCCCATCTGGCACATTCACACCACAAATGTGGCTTTTATCGTAACCCCGAGTAATTACCAGACCATAGATGAAATGTAGAGTGAATGTGAGGTCAGATCATACCTGCTGTTTATCTGAGCTCTCTTTCCCAACGGTGGACACTTTTGGAGCCGGAATCCTCTCGCAGGAGCATCCCTCCAGCAAATAAATCCCAGATGGTCTGGTGCTCTGCTCGTTCTCAAAGTAGAACAGCACGTTCTGATAAAGCGCGAAATACTTCTCGGTCCAGCGGTTGTTTTCTGCGGCTTTTTTACTCAAGTATCCACGTTTAATTCCCTCTTTACGCGCGACCATGGACAGATAGAGCGCGTGTCCTTCATTATAACGCACGCTCTTCTGCATCTTAAAGTCCTGATTGTCACACTGAGCCCATCATCAATCTCATCCTCACACACAGCAGCCAGAAATGATGATCTAAAGTCCAGCCAAAAGCGCTGATGCTGCGCGTAAAGGAGATTCCAGACGCGCGTCACGCGTAATTACGCACAGCTATATAAAGGAGTGCGCGTGTAGGGAAAAAAAAAACGAAAATACAGTAAAAGAGTCAACAAATATTAATAAAAATATGATCTGAACTGCGCGCAGGGACGTAAAACAAAAATAGATTCAGTGAGCAGACGGTACAACAGAATCACGACCGAGATCAGCGCTAATCGGCTTTGACACCAACTTAAAGAGACAGAACTATTTACCCTCTCAGTCTCCATTAACCTCACTGTCAAGAGAGACTCACTCTGGTTTCTTTCTCACGCGTGCCTGAAGTTAGGTTCACGATTTTAATCAGAAATACTGCAGATGCTTGAACGAACATAACTCTGTTTTCAGAAGCATGAAATAAATCTAGCCGTTTTCAAATAGTTTAATTTTTCCAACGAGCGTTTCCCAGCAAACACTGGTTCGGTGTCCCTTCAAAGTACCGAATCAGTTCGTTCGTTATAAACGATTCACCGATTCATTTGATTCGCTGCGCGCATTTGCGTCTCCTTTGCATCAAAATATTTAAATACTGCTGTTCTTTATTTATATAAATAGTGTGCTCTCTAAGTTGTATTTTTGTGTAAATGTCCACCACTATCAAACTAAATGGCTTAAACTAAAGCAAAATTAACTTCCAGTTTCAGTCAGACTGCAGGTACAACACACCACGATTTCTCTGTAAAAATGGGATTATAACAATTGTAATTGTAAGAAGATTCATTTAAATTTATAGTTTGATAGTCTGAATTACTGTATAGGCCTAAATATTGTGACTTACGCCCCCTGGTGGCTAATGTATGAAATCACCAACAACACACGCTTAGATGATCATAGCACTAAATATGCACCACTTAAAATTTTACAATAAGATTATTTGGTGCCTGTGTTGTGCATAAATAATCTGACTAATCTTGCACAAGAATCTTGGATTCTTCTGGAATGGCATTCTTTGAAAAGGATGCATTTTATACATCCTTATGTTGTTTTGTTTTTTTTTTGTTTTTTGTTTTTATGAACTTGAAGACAAATATCACATTGTAATACATATCAGAGCATATAATACAAAGAGTACCAACAATAAATAGAATACAAAAGGAAAATGCATACAAAAAAATAATAATAATAAAAAAAAGTGCTACATATTATTAGGGCAGTTACATGAATTTAAAAAGCTTTAGAATTTATATTGTTTTTATAAGCTTTTTGTTCTGTGAAATGTTCTGTGATGTTTGAAACATTCTGTGATGTTTGAAAGAGTTTCCAAATATATTGTGAGATCGGTGTTATAAAAGGTAATATATGAGGGTTTCTTTTGTGTCATTTTTGTCTTATGAGTATGAAACTTTAATTTTGTTTTTGAGAAAAATATGGGTTGTCAAATGTCATGGGGTTCTAAATTAAGAGTTCTGTTTATTTATTTTTTGTTAAAGTCAGTCCAAAAAGAAATAGAAAAAGGGCAATAAAGAAATAAATGTTCAATATCCTCAGATGATGTGTTACAAAAAGTACATTTATCACAGACAGTATGGATATATCTACTAATGGCTGCATTTACAGGATAACATCTATGGATAATTTTGTAAATGATTTCTTTTACTTGATTAGAAATGATGTATTTATAGAGTAAAGTCTAAATGCTGTGCCAAGATATACAATAGGTTTAAGCCATTTTGATTGACATGAAGGAATGGATCCAACATTAAAGGAATTTCTTATAAAATTGTTGTTAAAATGTTTATCAAAAAAGGAGAGACCATTTACAAAAAGTTGAGGATTTTGTAAGGTTGTATTATTAATATCTACGTCTGAGAATTTGGTTAACATTATTATGCCATTGGGGATAGACTTAATTACTTTAAATTCTTTTTCATTCACCATAAAAACATATTTTGAAATAAAGTTAGGGTATGTATATAATTGCCCATTTCTGTCAATAAGCTGGTTAACAATTAAAATGTTGTGTTGAACCCAATTATCCATGTACAATGACTTCTTATTATGAATGATATTACCATTGTTCCATATAAAGCACATGCTAGGTTGTTTGTACAAAAGTGACCAGAAGAGTAATGCTTGTTTGTGATAATATTCCAAAGCAATAGGAAGTTTACCAGTTATATAAAGACATCACAAAAAAAAATTTAAACCCTCAAGTTTTTCAAGTAAAAAATACAGCCTTATGTTTTTGTCCAAACAAAACCTTTTAGAAGTATAATCACACCAGGAGAACACATGTGACACCTTAAAAATAATCTAAATGGGTTTTGGAATAGTTTCATATGATGTGTTCTGTGTTCAGAAACTCATTTTAAACTTGTGGTTGTGAAAAGGGAAACTCACAACGGTTCTAATTTCATCTCCTCCTCCTGGCTGTATAGCTGACTTCACTCCTACAAAGATATGAACTTGTGTCTTACGGAGGAAGAGCCCGCGATACCGGACGCCCACCTGAACGCAACCTCTGCAGGGCCGATCTGTAACAGAGCGGGAAACCACATTAAGAACTTACCCAGCATGCTTTGAGACTTATCTGGGATGCACAAGCAGAAGGTGCACCATA
Source organism: Ancherythroculter nigrocauda (assembly GCA_036281575.1). Lineage (NCBI taxonomy): Eukaryota > Metazoa > Chordata > Actinopteri > Cypriniformes > Xenocyprididae > Ancherythroculter > Ancherythroculter nigrocauda. The sequence goes on from VTFQ01000002.1 coordinate 3,221,711, forward strand.
ATATCTGCTGATATTATTGCATATCCTCACAGCCAAAACTCATTCATCTTGAAACACATGGGTGTGAAAAGTGAAAATCCATCCTAAACATCTCCACAAGCCTACGAGTGTCTAAATGCCACAAAAAGCCTCATGAGCGGCAAAACAAGGATAATGGGACACATTCCGCTTCATCCAGGTCAAAGGCAGAACTAGGACACACTCTAAAAAATGCTGGGTTAAAAACAACCCAAGTTGGGTTGAAAATGGACAAACCCAGCGGTTTTGTTAAATGTTTGCCCAACCTGCTGGGTAGTTTTATTTAAACCAACTATTATTTAAAAATTGCTATATGGCTGACTTAAAATGAACCCAAAAAGTTGGGAAATTAAAAACTAGATACAATTAGAGACAACAATAATAGACAAAAGGTGAATGTTTATTAATAAGCTTTAATATTTTATTAATATAAATTTAATAGTTTATTAATATAAATTTATTAATAAGCAATTTAATAAATGTTTATTGTTTAATAATTATTCATTGAACATTAATAAATGTTCATTTCCAAAATACTTTGGGTTAATTTTAATTAAGCAATACAGTAATTTTTAAACAATAGTTGAGTTAAATAAAACTACCCAGCAGGTTGGGCAAAACAACCCAAAAAAACAACCCAATTGCTGGGTTTGTCCATTTTCAACCCAACTTGGGTTGTTTTTAACCCAGCATTTTTTAGAGTGCAGTATTTCTGATCCAGTCCGGCATTGCATTAGGTCAGCTGAGGTCCTCATACATGATTTGACATATTCAGTGTAAGCCATCTATTGGAGGCAAGGGAAAACATTTGGATGAGAAAATCATCATTTCATAAACACTATGTGACAATTTTGTAATGTAAATGTAAATTATTATATAAATATTATAGTATTAATTGCTTGTTAATAATGTATGGTATTTGGCGTTCCATTAACCCAAAAATTGTGTAAACATCAGATGGAATAGGAACATAAATGTACAACGGACTAAAAAAACATTGCTTCCTCATTGAAAACTGTAAGAAAGAGGTTGAATATGAGAGAAACTATAAAAACATTCTTAAAAATAAAGGTTCCAAAAGTTGGTTCCAAAGAACCTCTTTTTTTCTTAGTGTGAAGAACAATCTAAGAACATTTTGCCACTTTAAATAACCTTTTGTGGAATGGAAAGGTCGAGGCATGGACTCCTCTAGACCCCTGAAGGTGTGCTGTGGTATCTGGCACCAAGATGTTAGCAGCAGATCCTTTAAGTCCTGTAAGTTGCAAAGGTGGAGCCTCCATGGATCGGACTCGTTTGTCCAGCACATCCCACAGATGCTCGATTGGATTGAGATCTGGGGAATTTGAGCCATTTTGAACCATTCCTGAACCATTTTCGCTTTGTGTCAGGACACATTATCCTGCTGAAAGAGGCCACAGTTTCCATGAAAGGGTGTACATGGACTGAAACAATGCTTAGGTAGGTGGTACGTGTCAAAGTAACATCCACATGGATGGCAGGACCCAAGGTTTCCCAGCAGAACATTGCTCAAAGCCTCACACTGCCTCCGCCGGCTTGCCTTCTTCCCATACTGCATCCTGGTGGCATGTGTTCCCCAGGTAAGAGACGCACACGCACCCGCCCATCCACGTGATGTAAAAGAACTGTTGCCCATTAGTGTGCACTGTGTCTAGCCATCCCAATTTGGCCCTTGTCAAACTCACTCAAATCCTTATGCTTGCCCATTTTTCCTGCTTCTAACACATCAACTTTGAGGACATATATCCTACCCATTAATATAAGAAATAATCAGTGTTATTCACTTCACCTATCAGTGGTCATAATGTTATGCCTGATTGGTGAGCATAAATTAAACTCAGTCATAACCTCCAAAGAGCCTTTGGGTCAGGGAATGCTTTGGCAAGGGCAACCCTGTGGGATTATGTGGGATTACTGGTTTGTCTGTCAATCCCAAATATAGCGGCATACTTATAAATCTCAAAAACAGGGAGAGTGTGGCAATCTGTTTGTAGATGTTCTGTTTCTAAACAAATGCAAATGGAATGAAGAATCAAGACCAAAGATTTATGGATTTATTTGGAAAGGGCATTTCCAGGCCAGATGTTCAAATACCAAGAACATCATTTTTATTTGCACCACTAAACTGAAACGTCAACAACAACGTTGCAAAACATTAAATGAACTCAACGAATATACATTTTACTGTGCTTCTGTAAGTGGTGTTACTATAAAGCTATTTCTACTGCATTGTATAATCAAACAAGCAACTGTAAAATTAAAATTAATATAGTAGTCTATTAAATTAAATAATATAATCTATGAAAAATCAAAGCTTCATCATACAAATGAAGGCAAGAACTGCTTATAGAGTGCCATCTTGTGGCATGTCCGGAATCAATAGGTCACTTTATTGGTGTTTGATAAACCAAGCATCACTAGTACTATTGCTCATACTTATAGTTAACGGTTTGAATAAACAAAAGTATTAAACTTCAACCATAATTCATTTGAAAATCATAGAGACTTGAGGGTGGGATCTTTTGACACCCTATCAACCACCTAACAACATATTATCAACCTCTCAGGAAACCCTATCAACAGCATAGCAATGTCCTAAAAACCCTCAGAACACCCTATGCATACTGTAGTCTTGTGTCAGTAAGTTGTGCACAGGTAATGGATTTCACATGTATCATCTGAAATGAAAATCAATCTCAGCAGACATTGCCGACTGCTAATAGAGAAAAAGCATCACTAATGTCACTCAGTTTACTGGAAAAAAGTTGCACCTGATGTTCTTGAGTAGTTGCCATGACGATGGCTAAACAATTAAACTGTCCACTGTAAAGCAGGTTCATGGTTTCTATTAACAGCAGACACATGTACAATGTTACAGTTCCAGGTGTGTAATAATAAAATAAAAATACTCTTTAGTATTCAATTCCGAACATAGACAGTGTGTGTGCGTGTATGTATTTACACCAATCAGGCATTATGTGAATACAACAGTTTATACACAATAGCTATATGTCAAAGGTAACATCATTTTTCTCTAATATGATTGGTTCTTCATATGTGCAATATAGTTTTTTGATTACTTTAGCTTTGATATTGGGTCATTATATTTAAACACCCATCTAGCCTCCTTTATGCATCTGTTATTTCAACACACTAACTTTGGCTAAAGTGTCGGTACATTTTTTTTTTTTTGTTCTCAAAAGCATACAAATGTTAATCCTGCAAGAAAAAGAAATGTAAGTTATAATTAATTAAAATTTCCTTCACAATGTTGAACCAGGAACATGTCTTACTTGGCAAAATCACGGCGACCTATCAAATCCACTCAGTTGGTGTGGAAGTTCACAGTGAGTTTAGTCAAACCTGTGTGCACAAGACACATACGCAGCGGTTCTTTATTTCACTGGTTGTCATGGAGATGGCATTGCTCAAGTGGACTGAAACGACACCACCTCACCTTCCAATCAACCTGACGACAGTTCTTTTCACATATGTAAAGTAGCTACTATTTCAGTGTAGTGCAGATGTATACACACCATTATATCTAAGGTATGATGGAAAAAAGACAGGAAATGCAGCTGTTTTTTTTCTTTTTCTTTTTTTTTTCTTTCAGGAGTTGCTTCCTGTTTGGTAGAAGCATTGAAAAACATTTTACAGCACTTCCATCTGCATGTCCTCGAGTTCTGTCATCATCCAAAGATGATGCATGCATAAGTACAGTTTCAACTCGGCTAGAATGGTGCAGTGTCTCTTACTGAAACTCAGGCTCTCTACAGTGAAGTAATACTTTAAACAAACAAAAAAACTAATAACAACAGCAGCAGCATCACTTTTATACACATAAATGAATGCGGGTGATTCACATGGGTGAATCTCCTGAAAATGGTTGGGTAACATTCATCCCAAAATCAAAAATAACTAATTATATTTTGTTTTTCATTAAGAAAATTAAGTGCATTATCAGAAATGTTCATTATTTTTATGACAATAGAGCACATTCCTCCTTCAAAGTCTTATTACTGTAATTAATAAATAAAATATTAATAATTAATAAAATATACAGTATTTATACATGGTTTAATTTACTGCCTTTAAAATATGTTTATATTAATGAAATATAAAACATTGTACTGCAGTATTCTATTACTGTAATACAAAATGACTGTATTCATTAGAATTACCATTAAGAATGAGAATTTAAAAAAAGACAAAAGAAAAACCACCAGATAGATAGATAGAACCATATCACAATAGAACAATAGATGGAATGATAGATGGAATGATTGCACAATAAAAAAGGATAGATAGATAGAACGTTGGATAGATCGATAGAATAGATTGAACGATATAAAGAATGATAGATAGATGGATAGATAGAGCGATAGAAAGAACAATAGATGATAGATAGATATATAGAAAGAAAGAATGATAGAATGACAGACAGAACAATATAGATAGATAGAACGATGGATAGAATGATAGATAGAACGATAGATATAGATATAAAGAATGACAGATAGATGAATGGATAGAGTAATAGAATGATAGACAGAACAATATAGATAGAACAATAGAAAGAACGATAGATAGATGATATATAGAAAGAAAGAACGATAGGATGACAGAGAACTAGATAGATAGATAGATAGATAGATAGATAGATGGACAGAGTAATAGAATGATACACAGAACAATATAGATAGAATGAGAACGATAGATAGATAGATTGATAGATAGATGGATGGATAGATAGAGCGATAGAATGATAGACAGAACAATATAGATAGAACGATAGAAAGAACGATAGATGATAGATAGATATATAGAAAGAAAGAAAGAATGATAGAATGACGCACAAAATGATATAGATAGAACGATAGATAGATATAAAGAACGACAGATAAATGGATAGAGTAATAGAATGATAGACAGAACAATATAGATAGAATGATAGAAAGAACGATAGATAGATATATAGAAAGAACGATAGGATGACAGACAGAACAAGATAGAACGATAGATAGAACAATAGATAGATAGATAGACAGAGTAATAGATAGACAGAACAATATACAGTGGTGCTCAGAATTATTGGCACCCTTGGTAAATATGATCAAAGATGGCTGTAAAAATAAATCTGCATTGTTTATCCTTTTGATCTTTAATTCATAAACTTAGCAAAAATCTAACCTTTCATTGAAGAAAAAGAATTGAAAGTGGGGGGGGAAAGTCACATTATGAAATAAATGTTTATATCCAAAACACATTGGCCACAATTATTGGCACCCTTTTATTCAATAGTTTTTGCAACCTCCTTTTGCCAAGAAAACAGTTCTGATTCGTCTTCAATAATGCCTGATGAGTTTGGAGAACACCTGACAAGAAATCAGAGACCATTCCTTCATGCAGAATCTCTCCAGAACCTTCAGATTCCAGCTCCATGTTGGTGCTTCTTCTCTTCAGTTTACTTCACTAATTTTCTTTAGGTCAGGGAACTGGGAAGACCATGGCAGAAGCTTCATTTTGTGCTCAGTGACACATTTTTGTGTTGGTTTTGATGTTTGTTTTTGGATCATTGTCCTGATGAGAGATCCAACCATGGCTCATTATAGGATTTCTAGCAGAAGCGGTCAGGTTTTGATTTTTTATCTGTTGATATTTGGTAGAATCCATGATGCCATATATCTGAACAAGATGTCCAGGACCTCCAGCAGAAAAATAGGCCCACAACATTAAAGATCCAGCAGTATATTTAACCGTGAGCATGGGGTACTTTTTATCCATGTGTGCACCAAACCCATCTGGTGGGTTTGCTGCCAAAAAGCTCTTTTTTTTTAGTTTCATCTGACCATAGAAGCCATTCCCATTTAAAGTTCCAATCATGTCTGACAACTTAATATACTGGAGAATGTTTCTGGATGAGAGCAGAGGATTTTTCTTGAAAACCTCCTGAACAACTTGTGGGGATGTAGGTGCTGTATGATATATTTTTTTTATCGCTTTCTGAGACTCAAGACTCAACTAATCTCTGCAATTCTCCAACTGTGATCCTTGGAGAGTCTTTGGCAACTCAAACATTCCTCCTCACCGCGCATTAGGACGATTTAGACACACATCCTCTTCCAGGCAGATTTGTAACATCTTTAGTTAATTGGAACTTCTTAATTATTGCCCTGATAGTGGAAATGGGGATTTTCAATGCTTTAGCTATTTTCTTACAGCTACTTTCTATATTGTGAAGCTCAGCAATCATTTGCTGCACATCAGAACTATATTCTTTGGTTTTTCTCATTGTGATGAATGATTAAGAGAATTTGGCATTTGTGTTTCCTCATGTTTATACTGCTGTGGAACAGGAAGTCATGGCTGGACAATTTCATGTTTATGATCACCCTGGTGTGCTAAAAAATGTAAATATGACTGGGAATATACTTCAGAGATATTTTACTCATAAAAAATTCTAGGGGTGCCAATAATTATGGCCAACAGGTTTTGGAGAAAAACATTTATTTCATAATGTGATTTTCCCCCCACTTTCAATTCTTTTCCTTCAATGAAAGGTTAGATTTTTACTCATTTTATGAATTAAAGATCAAAGGATAAACAATGCAGATTTATTTTTACAGTCATCTTTGATCATATTTACCAAGGGTGCCAATAATTCTGAGCACCACTGTAGATAGAATTATAGAACGATAGATAGAACGATAGATAGATAGATAGATAGATAGATGATAGATAGATAGATAGATAGATAGATAGACAGAGTAATAGAATGATAGACAGAACAATAGATAGATAGAACGATAGATAGACAGATAGACAGATATATAGATAGATAGACAGAGTAATAGAATGATAGACAGAACAATAGATAGATAGAACGATAGATAGAACGATAGACAGATAGATAGTTATATAGATAGGTAGACAGAGTAATAGAATGATAGACAGAACAATATAGATAGAATGATAGAACGAAAGATAGAACGATAGATAGATAAATAGACAGGGTAATAGAATGATAGACAGAACAATATAGATAGAACGATAGAAAGAATGATAGATAGAACGATAGAAAGAACGATAGATAGAACGATAGAAAGAACGATAGATAGATGATAGATATATAGAAAGACGATAGAAAGAACGATAGATAAGATGATAGATATATAGAAAGAAAGAACGATAGGATGACAGAGAATTGATAGATAGATAGATAGATAGATAGGACAGAACAATATAGATAGAACGATAGATAGATAGATAGATAGATAGATAGATAGAACAACAGATAGATAGACAGAGTAATAGAATGATAGACAGAACAATATAGATAGAACGATAGAAAGAACGATAGATAGATCGATAGATAGAGTAATAGAATGATAGACAGAACAATATAGATAGAACGATAGAAAGAACGATAGATGATATATAGAAAGAAAGAACGATAGGATGACAGATAATTAGATAGATAGATAGATAGATAGATAGAATGATAGATAGAACGATAGATAGATAGATAGATAGATAGATAGATAGATAGATAGATGGATGGATAGATAGAGCGATAGAATGATAGACAGAACAATATAGATAGAACGATAGATGATAGATAGATATATAGAAAGAAAGAAAGAAAGAAAGAAAGAAAGAAAGAAAGAAAGAAAGAAAGAAAGAAAGAAAGAAAGACGGACAAAATGATATAGATAGAACGATAGATAGATATAAAGAACGATAGATGAATGGATAGATAGAGTAATAGAATGATAGACAGAACAATATAGATAGAATGATAGAAAGAACGATAGATGATAGATAGATGTTTTTTTCCAAAACATTGATTTACCAATTCCAATCTGGTGTAAAATCTTTGATAGTGTCATTCAGCCCATTGCGCTGTATGGAAGTGAGGTTTGGGGTCCACTCAGTGATCAGAGCTACACTAGATGGGACAGACATCCAACAGAAGCCCTACACACAGAATTCTGTAAAATGATCCTAAAATTACAAAGAAGAACACCCAATAATGCATGTAGGGCAGAATTAGGCCGATTCCCATTGATTATTAATATGCAAAAAAGATCCCTCAAATTCTGGATGCATCTAAAATCAAGTCCCACAGAATCGCTACATTTTAAAGCATTACAAACCCAAGAACTGAACCCCGAAAAGAGTCACCTCAGTCAGCTGGTTCTGAGACTTACTAACCTGACTAACTCTACTAACACTAACCAGTCTCAGACCAGCACTGCTTCTCCAAACATCAAAATAAACCAAATCTTCAAACAATCTAAAAATACATATCTGGAACATTGGGATGAGAAAACTAAAACACAAAGTAAATTACAATTCTATCGAACACTGAAATCAAATTATGAATTAGAAGAATATCTCCAAAGTGTCAAAGACACAAAGCAGAGACGGATCCTGACCAAGTACAGGCTCAGTGAGCACAGTCTAGCCATCGAGACCGGCAGACACAGAAAGAGCTGGCTACCCAGAGAGCAAAGGGTGTGTGTTCACTGCAGGACAGGAGAGATCGAGACAGAGATGCACTTCCTCCTTCACTGTCACAAATACATATCAATTAGAGATCTCTACTTCACCAAATTCAGTAACGTAATAAAGAACTTTACTGCCATGAGTGAAGTAGAGCAAATAAAGTTAATATTAGGAGAGGGACCGACAGCAGCACTGGCTGCGAGATACGTGTGGATGTGCCACAGCCTGAGAGACAGCAGGTGAATGTGTGTAATGTGTGTGTCTGACCTCAGTGTGTTTCCCTACCGTCCACCACAGTGACCCTCCGTACATGTGTGTGTATATATTTGTTTAACCACTGTGGTAACAAATGTTCAGACATGTTCTATTGTGTTACACTGTTAATTTAAGTTTAAGTTATTTTGTAATATTTGATAGCATTATAATATTTTATATTTTCTTCTATTATACAGATGTTTTTATTATTGTTATATGTATGCTTTGGCAATATTGTATTATTTACAGTCATGCCAATAAAGCAATTTTGAATTTGAATTTGAATTTGATAGATAGATATATAGATAAATAGAAAGAAAGAATGATAGAATGACGGACAAAATGATATAGATAGAACGATAGATATAAAGAACGATAGATGAATAGATAGAGTAATAGAATGATAGACAGAACAATATAGATAGAATGATAGAAAGAACGATAGATAGATGATAGATATATAGAAAGAAAGAACAATAGGATGACAGACAGAACAAGATAGAACGATAGATAGATAAATAGATAGATGGACAAAGTAATAGATAGACAGAACAATATAGATAGAATGATAGAACGATAGATAGAACGATGGATAGATAGAACGACAGATAGATAGAGTAATAGAATGATAGACAGAACAATATAGATAGAATGATAGAAGGATAGATAGAACGATAGAACGACAGATAGATAGATAGAACGATAGAACAATATAGATAGTATGATAGAACGATAGATAGAACGATAGACAGATAGAACGATAGATAGATAGATAGATAGATAGATAGATAGACAGACAGAGTAATAGAATGATAGACAGAACAATATAGATAGAATGATAGAAAGAACGATAGATGATAGATATATAGAAAGAAAGAAAGAATGACAGAATGATGGACAAAATGATATAGATAGAACGATAGATATAAAGAATGATAGATGAATGGATGGAGTAATAGAATGATAGACAGAAAAATATAGATAGAATGATAGAAAGAACGATAGATAGATAGATGATAGATATATAGAAAGAAAGAACGATAGGATGATAGACAGAACAAGATAGAACGATAGATAGAACAATAGATAGATAGATAGACAGAGAAATAGATAGATAGACAGAACAATATAGATAGAATGATAGAATGATAGAACGATAGAACGATAGATAGATAGATAGATAGATAGACAGAGTAATAGAATGAGACAGAACAATATAGATAGAACGATAGAACGATAGATAGAACAATAGATAGATAGATAGACAGAGTAATAGATAGATAGACAGAACAATATAGATAGAATGATAGAACGATTGATAGAACGATAGATAGAACGATAGATAGAACGATAGATAGATAGATAGATAGATAGATAGATAGATAGATAGATAGATAGATAGATAGATAGATAGATAGATAGACTCTTGTGGTTGGGCCTCCTTAGAATGAATATATTGTAAGAAATGTCTCTGTGGTCTCTCAAAATCTAACAAAATTGCTTGTTTAAATTGTTTCTAAATCCTGAAAGGGTCCAAATGTGTATCTGAAGTTCTTGAGAATCAAGGTTATTTTAAGTCTTGATGTTTTCCTGCTTCTCTCTCTCTCTCAGTCTCTCTCAGTCTCTCGCTCTTTCTCCCACCCTGCCTGTTTCTCCTCTCAGCATGTGAATAATGCACCTCTCATTGTCGCTTAGATCCGATCAACGTCATGCCTGCAATGCAAGAGCGCTCAAACGCATTTACACTACAGACAGACAGGCAGCTGTGGCATAACTGACTTCGGCCTATCCGGATCGCTCTAAATATCTGTCTGTGATTATACGGTAAGAACAAAATGTATTCTCTCTTCTTTATCCATTTACCACACTGCAACTCTGTAGTATCATTTCTTAGCATATGCAAACTGAAGGTGCATGTTCTACCACACAGTTGAAGGCACTGAATAAGGTTTGCTTAATGCATTGTTAGATCTTTCATTTGTTTCAGTGGTTAAGTTGAAGCAGTGAGAACATCCAGTGCCTCGATTAGAATAGAAACACTTTGCGACCTCTTCAAAATCACAAGTGCATACTGAATATATGCTCTTTTACATATCATCTTTCCATGTACATTACAAAAGCTTGAAGACAACAATAAGCGTAATGGCATAAAGTCATTTTCAGATGCTCTTTTAATCTATATTGATATGCAGAACAGCTGGACAGGATTTTCAAAGGCCACTTTACTCTTTCTATGTGCAGCCCACAAGTGGAGCTTCTCTACCTGCTCCCAGTAGAGCTGAGCAGAACATCACTGACATGGTACAATCACCGCTACTCAAAAGCAATCGTCATTTCCTCCATGGTAACAGCATGCGAGCTGCTCATGACAACTTGTTCAAACCCTTGTTTTCACATAGAGGAAATGCACAATGATACTTGGACAGTCAGTGCTGATAATGTTATGAGGCTTTGATTTTAACACCATGCAAATGCGATTAAAGTCAACATGAATTTATATTTGCAAGCATTTTACAACTGTAATCTGACTTTTCTGAGGGTAACTCGATATTCAGTGAGAAAAAAAAGACTTGAGACTTCATAGCATCAGCTGAATAGGACAGTCGTTTGAGAGGGAAAGCAAAACATTCTGGTGGAAGACCAGAAATTTATTTCAAAGATCATCTGATGAAATTACCTTTGAAATAATGCGCACTAATGACTTTTAGACAGTAACACTGGCAATGCATGCTAATAATTTTGATTTCAAGTTGCATTTTGGGAAAAGATTGAAAAAAATGTAGAAATTATCTTTGAAATAACGTGCGCTAATGAATCGTTCACAATCAATAAGAAAAAGGGTTGTTGGCTCTGATAGCCTAGTGGTTAGCGCACTGAAAAGAAAAAGGGTCGATTTTGATTTCATGTTGACTTTAAACGGTTAGTTCACCCAAAAAATTTAAATTGTCATTAATTACTCACCCTCATGTCACGCATAAGACAACTTAAGATTAACACAAATTAAGATATTTTTGATAAAATCAGATGGCTCAGTGAGGCCTCCATTGACAGTAAGATAATTAACACTTTCAAATGCCCAGAAAGCTACTAAAAACATATTTAAAGCAGTTCATGTGACTAATGTTATGAAGCGACGAGAATACTTTTTGTGTGCCAAAACCCCCCAAAATAACGACTTAATTCAACAATATCTAGTGATGGGCGATTTCAAAACACTGCTTGATGAAGCTTCGAAGCTTTACAAATCTTTTGTTTCGAATCAGTGGATCGGAGCATGAATCAAACTGCCAAAGTCACGTGATTATAGTAAACAAGGCTTTGTTACATCATAAGTGTTTCAAAACGTTTCAAAATGTCAATGGTTCACGTGACTTTGGCAGTTTGATACACGCTCCGAATCACTGATTCGAAACAAAAGATTCGTAAAGCTTCATGAAGCAGTGTTTTGAAATGGACTCGCTTGAGGTAAATGCTAGTGACACAGTGTATACAAGCTGTTTTGAGCGATTACCTGATATTATACATTTCAGTAAATTGTACTGTATCTTTGGACATACCTTCAGATGTTCATTCATGTTTACTCTGTAACTAGTATCAAAGAGGAAGAGATGATCGCGTTCACTCGCGCACCGCGCTGCCATCTGAAATGAGGCGCCTGTACAGTGATCTGTCATGTCACATCACATCAAAGAGCGATCTGTCACACAACAATAGAGAGCATCAAAACAGAATTTTTTTGCTTGAATTTCGTGATAAAATAGACAATTTGAAAGATGACACTGTTTTTTATCGAAAGTAACAAAATGCTGAGCTTATTGCAATAATTGGTGGGTTAATGGTGGTTAGGGCTGCTGTATTCGTCGTGTAGATCCAATGGGCCAGGGCTGGGAGGCGGGGCGCGTTCGTTACGCCATGAGAGTATCACGGTTTTTCGGTTCGGTTTGAATATCGTTACAACCTACTCTCTTTGCGCAAGCACCACTAACTGTCTCTCCGATTGACTTTAAATGTATTCAGAAACACTTGATAAATACCAATCAGAGGCATGATGTTCTGCAGGCTCTGAGAAAGTAACACCAAGGACAGCAAACACAATGGCCTTTAGAAAGATGCAGTTGCTAAAGAAAGCGTGAGGGAGGCCAAGCTCTGCGCTCATATTGAAAAGGACAGGCATCGCAAAGAATGTTGTCTGGAGGTAATGGCAAACAATAAAGCCAAGGTCTCCACTTCGGTTTATTGAATTTAGCTTTTCAGAAAAAAAAAAGGTACTGGAGAGGGAGAGCTGTAATTCTACAGAAAGAGAGCTTGTTGCTGAGCAAGACTGGCTAAGAAACATGTAACAAAACGGGAAGTGCATTTGGTTCCATTTTAATTTTTTTGCAGCATTTGTGTGCAACCAATCAATCACCTAATAATGAGCAGACCACAATAATTCAAAGCTACCGGAGTCTTCCAATTAGTACTTGTAATGCATGTAATTTGCTGTAAGAAGAGCTTTTCAAATAGACCAGTCTTATACAGCCTACTATATCATATTTGGCCTCTAAATTATCAGTATGGCCAAAATGTTACTGAAAAACTTGTGCACAATCTACTACATACACTCTAAAAAAAATGCTGGGTTAAAAACAACCTAAGTTGGGTTGAAAATGGACAAACCCAACAATTGGGTTGTTTTAACCCAGCGTTTGGGTTAAATGTTTGCCCAACATGCTGGGTAGTTTTATTTAACTCAACTATTGTTTAAAAATTGTATTGCTTGCTTAAAATAAACCCAAAATATGTTGGAAATTAATGTTTTTAATATGTTTAATAAAACAAACATTTATTAAATTGCTTATTAATAAATGTTCACCTTTTGATTATTATTGTTGCCTCTAGTAATTATGTGTCTGATTTTTAATTTCCAACCTAATTTGGGTTCATTTTAAGCCAGCCATGTAGTAATTTTTAAACAATAGTTAGATTGAAACTATAATAATAATAATAATAATAATGTTTAATAATAATAATAAATGTATGGAATTAGACAGCAGGAGTCAGATTTCATTTATCACGAGAGTGAGGAGCTGACTGATGATGGCGGAAGATTTTTGCAATATTTTTGGATTTAAACCCAGTGCAAAGGATTAGTTGTGTTTTCTAGTTGTTGTGTTTTTCATTAAGAATAATAACCCACCATTCAAGCATTGCCACCCCGAATTGGCACTAATTTGAAAGCGAAAGTAAAATTCGCATGGCCATTCATAGTCTATTGGTGCAGAGCATTTTCAGTTAATTCCTATGGAAGATCAACTTCCATAGGAATTAATTAAACGCGAATTAGCGATTTAACAGCGAGGTGCAAAAGAGGGGAACCCACCTGCCCCTCCCGGTGATACTGGTATTACCAGTTTTGTCAGGCGTCGATGAATCGGTGGGAAAATTCTCACCATCACAACCCTACATAGCAATAGAGGCGGTGCAACTATAACGATCAGTCTATAATCCCACCCACTTTGACGCGGTACTAAACTGCAGTGGAAAAGCAAACCGAAAGTAAAGCGAGCCGAGTTGTACTACGCACTGGAAAAGCACTATTATTGTAATATGTCACGCTTTACCTGGCTAATCTTGTCCCCCTCTTTACAGGATTTGTCATGGCAGCATCCACGATCCCCATCAGGCGTGAGTTACAGTGAAACAGGTGAAGATGGAAGGTCCACAAGTAGTCAACATTGACAGCAACTCCTTGCTTAAGGCCGTCTACCTAAGTCGTCTCCGTCTCACACGGCTACTCCTGGAAGGCGGTGCTTACATAAACGAGAGTAACGAGTGTGGCGAAACACCCCTTATGGTCGCCTGCAGGAGCAGGCATACGGACCAGCAAAGTGTTTCGAAGGTTAAAATGGTGGGGTACCTGCTCGAAAGTGGAGCTGACCCGAACATCCAGGATAAAAGTGGGAAGACGGCCCTAATGCATGCTTGCTTGGAGCAAGCCGGTTCTGAAGTGGTGGCGTTGCTCTTGGGTAGCGGGGCAGACCCGTGTCTTGAGGACCACACTGGTTCTTCGGCTCTGATATACGCCATCAATGCCAGCGATGAAGAAACTCTTAAAATGTTGATGGATGCATGCAAAGCCAGAGGAAAAGAAGTTATCATCATCACCCCTGATAAACTTGCTTATGGAAGGCAAATGACAAAACAGTACCTATCCATTCCTCCACTTGCAATGGTGGAACAATGGGACAAGGAAAACTCAACCATCGTTCCCTGTGCTTCTCCATCTGATATTCTCCTCAGTACATCTCCACATGGGACTCTTTCTTCTAATCCTACAGAGCATATGTTTTCCTTTCAGGATCTCCAAAGCATGACCAATTCCCAGCCAGCTTCTCCATCCCACCAGGCTCCCCTGGTGCACAGTCGAGTGAGTAAACTCCACAATCTCCAAAGATTACATTCCGAGCCTTGGCTGAAAATCCCGCAGTCTTTTCTAGCCCAACAGCACATCAAAACCACCCCGGCTACGGAGGAACTCCCAGACATCACACCCGAAGAGGAGTTCAGTTTCAGAATGAAGAGATTGGCTTTCGGTAATAAGCCACTATCACGCCATTGCAGTGTTGATCTGAAAGAAGCCAACTGTTTGAGTCAAACTCTAAGTCAGGGAAGCAATAGTGGAGGTCTAAGACCGGAAGGAGCACTGTGCCGAAACATGTCCTTTGATAGCTTATCTTCCTTGCACTCTTTATCCCATCCGAATCTTCATAGCAAAAGCAGTGTGGAAGCTTTACCGGCTGATAAGGACCCAGGCAAATCCCTGCCAAATTTGGCTGTGTCCAGTCTCCGCAACATCATCCAGAGAAGGAAACTAGGAATGGACCACTACAGCTCTGATTCCCAACTATCAGTGAGCCTTGCCAACTCTCCAGAAGACCGTAAAGGACATCTGGAGAAGAGAAAGCTTGCTGCGAACTCGCGTTCTCCTACCTTGGTAGGCTCCCGGGAGTCTCTTGAGAATGCGTCGTTGACGCACATGCACAGGAGGAACCCAATCAGCTACGAGCGTCGGGGCTCTGGAGCGCTTTTGGATCCCATTTCCCATCCTAAAGCTGGTTTCCTCCCTCCTCTGAACCAGCATGCCCTGATCCCAAACATCACTGGAAGCGGAAACTCAAGCAGCATTGGCTCCAGCAACAAAGCAGTTTGTGGCGTAGCAGCAGGGACAAAGCCTTGCATTCCCTCGGCTCCTGCAGGTTTTCCTAAGGATCTCAAGACTAGGAGGATGCTGATGAGAAGACACTCCATGCAAACCGAGCAGCTCAAGCGACTTGGTGAATTCACAGAAATTTTTGGGCACTGAATGGTTGCTACTATTGTAAACCGTTTGACTGTAACAAATGCGGCAATTTGCACTGACAATAATTAATTGCTGGTCGCTGAAACTGAACAAATAACATCTTGTGTCTAAGCTAAAATGAACAATTTCAACCGTGCATCTTTAAGGTGCGGTCACATTTACTGTTGCTCAGTGAAAATTTGTGTGGGTAATTACAGAAGGAATCTCAACGATCAGATAGTAAAGATTTACCCTCTCGGACTTTGCTTGTATTCAAGTTGACCAACAAAAAGCTGCTTGGTTTGAAAGTGACTTCTGTGTGAGCTGTGGTTCATATATATCTCTATGCTATTGACAATGGACCTTTTTGTTGCCCATGAAATTTCACTGTGACCACACCCTACACTTAAATACAACTCAATAATAATGAATGGTTATGAATGTGGCAAGTGCTTCAATATCGAAGAAAACAGGGTATAAAACATTCAACATGCAGGTTTGAAATATGCATTAATGGCATAGAAATTCAGCTTGCCAACTACAAATTCATTTGTAATACATTTGAGTCATTGTGTATAGAACATACTTTTGCTTGTGTATTGTTTGATGCTCACAATGTCTTAAAAAAAAAAAAAAGAATCAATTTCTACAAAATTCTATATTGCGAGCAGTAAATTTGCAGCAAATCACTCACCAATTGGACAATCTCAATTTATCTAAATGACTAAACAAAAGGCTGGTCGAAATATATGTTGTCATAAATGAGCATGAGACAATGAATTTGCATATTTATCAAAATTTTATTCTACATGAGATACATATTAGAAATGAATGTTGTTTTGAAGAACATCCTTAGGTCCCATACCAGATAATTAATCAAATAAATCTGGTTTTCATGAATAAATAGATACACATTATGCAAACTGGTACATCTTAACAGCTTTTTGTAAAGCATAAAAATACTTTAATTGTGATGATTTAATTAATCAGTAACAGTGAGAAAATAATTTAACTCCCAAAGTATTCCACAAAGCACAAATATAATGGAGAAGATCTGAGATGTCTCATTTCACAGACATTTAATCTCAATCCTTCCGTAACAATCATCTGTATCTTAAGAAGATTTGTATTTGGTTTGTGACAGAATAATAGAAGCCTTCAGATTATTTAAATATACAAGTCAATATATCAAATAAACTGTTTCATCACTGTTTATGTTGTGTTTTATCACTATGAAGAAAAATGAAATAAAAAATAAGGAACAATCACTCGTCCTGTATTTCATTTCACCAATCACAGTAAAAGTGCATTTTGCAAACTAATAAATTTAGATTTTCGTTAAGCTGCAGCATTTAAAAATGATTTCATAAACTTGGCATAAACATATTCATAATTCATATGAGGAGGGGAAAAAAAAGCTTTGTTTTGCAGGTTTAAGGTACATTTTAAGCTGAATGTAAAATTGCAGGACCACAGTCAAGTGAATAGAGAAGGTTATTGCATTTATAAAATGGCTACTTAGTTCAGAAACATCATCCAGCATAATTTAAGGAAAGAGTTTCCATGAGATTCTTCAATCTGTCAAACTCATTAAAAGTAACAGATACTTTATCGTCTGTGGTATAGTGAGGACCAGTGCTTAATTTGTAAATCGTAAGATGCAAAGGGCAGAACACGTGCTTAAAATAACATGCCATGTACTCAAATCCCCACAAGCTCTGGCACTTACAGGCCTCAATTTTGAATAATTTGCATGATATACATATTGTGGCAATAATTTTAGGCTACTCAAATTCATTTACGAATTACACAAGTCACGTATTTATATATTTAAAGTCGTCTAGTAGTTCAGTGCCAGTCTTTTAACATTTCTATCGTAAGATATCGCGAGTTAAAAATGTTATCTTACCTCACGCTCTTTCACCGTTAAAACGCTAGAATTCATGCTCGCAGTCTTTGGGCCATATCATACACCCGGCACAATGTGACGCCAGGCGCGACGCAAGTGTTTTTTGCTAGTTTCAGCCTGACACAGTTATCATTTTCACATCCAGCGCCCACGTTGTTTAAATAGCAAATGAACTTGCGCCCATCTGTTCACCCATGGGTGTGCTGATCTGAAAACGAGGTGTGTTAAGGCGCATTGTTGGCGTGTTGCTATTTTGAGGCAACTGAAAACGCAGTATTTTTTTTGTTATTTCAAGGGTGCGTTAGATCCTTTCCACTTGCAAATTCTGCCGTGTAAATAGCGACTCCGCCATGGTGCACGCGCATCTGGCTTTTAAAGGGAATGGGAGATTGGTTTATTGCATGTTATACCCAAAACACACCCATGACTCATTAAGAGAATAGGTACAATCCTTTTGGACCATGCACCTGGCGCGCCGACCATTTTTTTTTCATCATTAAACTAGCAAAAGTGGATTCGGACATGGCCTAAGTGTACCAGCGCCATGTGCTTTGATTGTTAAAATAGGGCCCTTTGATTTGATTGGCCGTCTCATTCATTTTGACATTGGCGAGCGCTGTTATTAGACCACTGAGGCAGACCAGACTAACTAACTTTAAACTTTTTGTAATCCTAACATAAGAGACACAGCTCAATGGAGAGCAGTAGAGCAAAATAAAGAATATCAAATACTGGGGATGCGTCAATCGCAATGTCTATTGTTAATGTAAATAGCATATTTATGGCCGGGAGGGCAAAAAAGTACATGGTAGTATCTTCACTGTGGCCATTTGTATCGCTAATCTTTCCGTTTCTGTCATCACAATCAATAATTTTGTTTAACGTCTCTTCCGACGAGAGATACCAGATCCGCACAAACAGGTACCGGTGCTGTGTCGAATTCTGACCCCCGCCAAATTATTACCCCCTAGGTTTAGGATTAGGTGTGGGGTTAGGATTAGGCAATAAAAAGGTTAAAAGATAGTCAAAATTCGGCACAACACTGGAACACGCAAAAACCAACAGGTCCCAGATCCTGTTCCGGCACAAATTAAGCACTGGTGAGGACATTTGGCAGGATTATTAACTGGCAAAATGGTGGGCTGAGCAAAATTCAAAAATCAAAAAACATGGAAAGTGTTCAGATGTGTTGAGATTTTTTTCAGGCCAACTTTAAAAGCCTGATTTTTCAATTCCTGGCTGGTCACACCATCTAGTGTTAATAGTAGGGGCTGTTTTTCAGGTTGTCCAGTAAAATTAATTAATAAAGCCATTTAAAGATCTTAATAAAGACCTTTTCTTTAATCAATACAGTAGTGTGAAAATAATTATATAAATGTTAAAGCAGATTGTTTTATAGAGATGATCTTACGGTCTTTTTTCCTTTACACTGAACTGTATTTTTGGTGAATATATGTGGTTTGAAACTAAACAACCACCAATGTTTTCATAAGCATGACATCGCGCTTTTTTTTTTAGGTTATAATTGCAGAATGAGAATTATAATTTGCCCTATCAAAAATATCACCTTTAATCAACACATGAACTGTTCCAAAAATAGTATTTAAGCTTAATAAAAGCTTAATTGAATTAGCAGATGATTTCATCTATATGTTTTAAATAATCAAACGGAGGAGTATTTTACCCTCTGTGTATTTTACAGATCGAGGAACATTGACTAATCATAAGACGCAGTACTTAGAAAGTACAATAATCAGTACATAAAATCTTCATATGGATTTTTACGTCCACGTGAAGTTACTTCATATGATAAAAGTAAATTATGACGGATGGGAAAAAACACTGCAGATTCCAGACTTAAAATTTGAGAAACGCAGGACTTCACATGCTCGGTCACCGTGTGCGCAATCAAGTAATGATTATAATTCTCTGTATATCTGACATCATAGTCATACAAAAAACAATTCCGTTTGAGTTCAAACCAACATTCATCGACCAGCATCCAACGAACAGACCCCGGAAACACAACCGAAGAAGCACAGCACAGTTCTCACAATTTTATTTTCGTTGCTGATCCAAGACCTCTGCTTTATTCTAAAGGATCGCCAATATAGTTCCACTTCAGTGAAGTGCTTTTTAATCTCCTTTAAAATGCATCAAACTCTCCATACCTTGTCAGAATTGTCAGACACGGATTTTCTAAGCATCTGCGGTTACGATCGTGAAGGTCCCACTGGCTGCCTGTGATTGGAAAGTTTATAAGTCACCAGTGTTCAAATGCTCAGTGAGATGTAGAAGAAAAACTCCATGTCCATGGCCTGATGGGGGACACAGGAGCTTCCTCCATGGATGACTGGAATTAGGGCCCCGTCCAGATCGTTCATATACTTCTGAGGCAGGAGGCGGCCACCAGAGCCAGCCTGGTACTCTACCTACAAAAACACAACAATGAGTGGATTTCAAATGCATCTTATGTATAGAGGGTATGCATGTGACGTCACCATCGGCCGGAGTGACTGCAGTTACGCCCACTGAGTGGCAAAAAGCCTGAGTGGCAGCATTGGTTTTCAGTGTGAATGCCGCGAAAAACACACAAAACGCATCTAAAATGGAAAAGAGCTGTGTGATTGACTGTACAGAGAGATTTGACAAGAAATCGACGGGAAAGTGATGTCAATGCATACCCTCTATATAATCTACATACTACAGTGTCTTGAGCTGGAAAGTTTCTGGTAAATTGCTGGTAACTTTCCACGGGAACTTAACCTGGGGAATTTTGGAAATATTCCAATTTGGAAACTTAACAGGAATTTATGGGAATTTACGGGAATTAATTGGAAATTTTGGGAAATTTATACAGATTTATAATATTTATATAAAATGTATCATATAAAACAAATATAAACATTTTGTTTGGTCATAACATGAAATAACAGTATTCTAATTTAGTAAATATGTAAATTAAATATATTTTTATTGCAGCAATTGTTATGTGTTATTTATTTCACATTCATTGTCACATGATCCTTCAGAAATCAGTCTAATTTTGCTGATTTGATACTTATTTGTTATAATCATTGTTGGAAACAGTTATGTTAGCATGTTAGAATGATATCTGAAGGATCATGTGACTGAAATGATGCTGAAAATTCAGCTTTGATCACAGAAATACATTATATTTTTATGTGTATCAATTATTATACCATTATTTTAAATTGTAGTTATGTTTCACAATATTACAGTATTTTTGATCAAATGTGCATGTTATGGACTGGGGGAATGTACAGTGCATGCAGGGGGTGTGGCCTCAATAGCCCTGCAGTAAGTAGTGTGCTGTGTGAGGTATTTGCAGGGTATAAATTAAACTAAAATTGCATTAAATATGGTTGTTTTAACCAAAATTATGTTGCAAGATGTTTTTTTCAACTACATTTAAGTACCCTGTTATAGGCTAACCTGCAATTTTGTAAATTCCCTGTTTATTCCCATTAATTCCCGTTAATTCCCATGGAAAGTTTCCAGCTTTGAAAATTCCTGGAATTTTGCAACCCTACTTGAGAGTAACTAATGAAGGAGTGATGCCAGTAACAAACCATTATATCCAAAAAGCAGCAGTGAAAAACATTTAATGTCACCTTATACTGGCCCTCAGACTTAAAACTCTGTATCAAAAGCTCAAGCCTCAAGATTCATTTAAGTGAACCTTTTTTTCAGGTGGTTTCAATGAACTGGGTTGAATTCACTGATTCAATGATGAACCAAGAGCTTTAATACAAACATTGATCAGCCAACAATGTTTACAGCATTTAATTTTGTCAACCATACTTGCTTGATGCGTGAGAACCAATGAGGTTCATTCTCGTCTGTTACACAGAACATTTGAGCCTCCGCAAAAAAACATTGAGGTTTGTTCTCACGCGTCAAACAAGTATGGCTGAGCTGTATGTTCGCTGATCAACGTTTATATGTGAATAAATCTGTTCGCGCAGCTCAAATACAAAATAAAGTCAAAATAATCCTGTAAACTCCTGCTGATATTTCACATCACTACAATGACAGAAACTGAAGACAAGAGATTCGAAGTTGAAAAACTTGAAATTTCTTTGTTTTTGTTGTTCATAACTGGAATTTTAAGTGTGTTAACTTCATCTGTATGGCTACAGCAAAATAAAGTATGGCATAGCAATAAACACAATCAAACCGGACAAAATATAACCATTTAGCCATTAAAAACATGAAAAATTTAACGAAAACAATGTTGGCCAGGCAAATCTAGTGGTCTCGCGAATCCAGCCGCTTCGCTTCTGAAATGCTTCTGGTGTGAGTTGACACCCCTCAGAAGACGGAACAAAACCTTGTCGGAGCCATACGAACAGTGTAAACGAGGCTTAAGTACAACATGGAGCTTGAAGAAGCAAAGAAAAAAATTAAAACAGGAGAATTAACTTTGAGCAAGTCTGGAGGAAAATCGGAGGTATGGAAACATTTTAAACTAGTTTTAATAAACAAACAACGCAGTTTACATGCTTCTTCCTTGTCGTATTATTCATTAAGATAATAATTAATAAATGCACGCACAATTATGAACTTGATAAATGTTACAGATATGTTTACTATGCACAAACAAATGCTTTTCAACTTACATGTGCAAAATTCAGAATTAAATGAATGTGCTGCAATTTGTACAAAAAGAGAGTCTGTAGTCTACGTGTTTTAGCCATTAAATAAGCACATTTAGTTTCAAGTTTGTTAAGTTTTGTTTTGAAGAAAGATTTTCTTTAAAGTGAATTTCGTTTAGTAGCCTATAAATTGTATCTTAATTTTAATACATTTTTCATCATCCAATTACCTGGATTTAATACATAAAAAGCAATATAGCAGACAATGTAATTATGACATGGAGGCGCCGGCGCGCCGCGGTCACACACCTTTTGAAACTGGTAACACACGCTGTCACCGAATTTACAAATACACATCTTGCTTGTTGCTCACACACATATTATGTTGAAATAACAATATGTTGAAGTAACATTATTAATAATAATTAATCTTTAAGAATATTTGATTGAATGCTGAATGTTGAGCTTGTTCAATTTAATAAAATTAAAACTTTAATTATGATAATTAAAATAATTTAATAGGCCTATTTAATATTGAGTGGCCAATTTTTGCTCATTTATTAATAGTATTTATATAATTCATATAACTGCGCAGCTCCCCCCTGTAGCCTAAATGATCTAGCACAGCAGCACCTGCGTTAAAAAAAAAAAAAAAAAAATCTGGCGCCGCCCCTGGTTATAACGGCCCAAATATTAAAAATGGTCGGGTTTAAATCGGGCTCGGGCTCATAATTACAGTGGACGTGTCGGGCCGGGCCGGGCTCGGACACAACGTGCTCGGGCTCGGGTAGGGTCGGGCTTGATTTGTTGGGCCCGATCTAAGCTCTAGATCGTGTCTCTTCAGAGGACTTGGATTAAACCACTTCATTCATATGGATTTCTCTCACGATTTATTTATGAACCGTTTTAGTTAGTTAGTTAAGAACTTTATTAATCCCACAAGGGGCAATTCAAGTAGGGTAGTAGCATCATATAGCAGACACAAAACATCACATAGACTGTACAAAGAATACAAAGTCTTGAGTGAAACAGACTTTCAATGGAGGGACAGAAATGTCTGTCTGAACTATCAATTTTTGGGTGAACTATCAATTTAAAGGTTTTCTTTTGTTCAAAACAGCCAGTGCAATTTCCGTCTTACATTACAAAATGAGGTTCAGAGTTGTTTCATCAACACTCCTGTGCAATTTAGTGCCGAAAATGACTTACCATGTCTGAGTCGGTGGAGACTCGGAGTGCGATAGAGTTGAATCCATTTGCCATGAGCACAGAGAGGTGCGGGCAGAGGGCAGCGCAGCTAGCGGTAGCAATCTCTCTCTGAAACTGAGCTGATGATGTGAGGATGGCAGATAGGGAGATGTCTGAAGACTTCAGCAGATAGAAGACCTGATGGGAGAGACAGGACATGAGCCAGAGATGACAACAAGGAACTCATTGTGTAGGGGTCATGCAGTACACACCTCAGTACACCTGATGGTTCGGCCATCCATCTCAAACTCAGAGTCCTGCTGGATCTTAACGCTGGACACCCCCTCCAGAGACTTGCCATCCACTGGACTGGTGACTCTGCAAACATACAAAACATGTTATACTTTCTTAGGGGAATAATTTTTGACCTGACACAGCATCTTAACCACTGAAGGAAGCTGAAGGAATGAATTTTAAATAATGCCCAATTAATTAATGCAGTGCACACTTTCAAGGTCACTTGCAGCAGCGGCCAAACCGATCAATAGTGCTTTATCACTCAGGTTATTCAGTACAGTATTGGCATACCATACATCCATAAGAAAGCATCTGATAAGAACATACTCTACTGGTCAAAAGTTTTACTTCTGACTGCTCAAGGAACATTTCTGATTATTATCAACGTTGAAAACAGTTTTGCTGCTTAACATTTTGGTGGAAACTGTCATACACTAAAATACTTTTATTCAGCAAGGATAAATTAAATTGTTTAAAAATAACAAGACATTTAAAATGTTACAAAAGATTTCTATTTCAATGCATTTTTATATAAATGCTCTTTTGAATTTCTATTCATCAAAGAATCCTGAAAAAAATGTATCACTGTTTCCACAAAAATTTCAACCGTTTTCAACATTGCTGATGATAATAATAAGATAGCATAGAAGAACCATTATTAATAGAGCAATAATAATAATTGAGCATCAAATCATCATATTAGAATGATTTCTGAAGGATCATGTGACACTGAAGACTGGAGTAATGATGCTGAAAATTCAGCTTTGATCACAGGAATAAATTACATTAAAAAATATATTAAAACAGAAAAGTTATTTTAAATTGTAATAATATTTCACAATATTACTGTTTTTACTGTATTTTTGATTAAATAAATGAAGCCTTGGTGAGCAGAAGAGACTTCTTTTAAAAACATTAAAATCTTAATTATTCTAAAATTTTGATAGTGTAAATATGTATGATAAATCGTTGGTACCCAGTATTGACAGGTGCGATCCATTCGACCCAGCGTACATTCACATTTTCCCGTGTCTCTTCTGAATCCGCCTTTCCACAGGGTATCTGGAAGTCGCTCTGGTCCCTGAGGGCCTGTCGCAAACCCTCCATGGTCTCCGGAGGGATCTGCACCATTAACCCATCTAAAGATGAAAAGGGACAGCGTGATGATACAGCTCTGCTTTTTGTAAGTAATAATCAGTCATAGTGTCCAAAAAACTGACTTGTATAAAAGCATTACCCTCCACAATGCTAGATTTGGCAATGAATCCTGATGAGGCTTTCAGAGCACCGTTAAAAACCACAAAACTAGCTCCAGTCACTGCAAAAGAAAGACACTTAACAACTGCTGATATCAGATAACAAATATGATACAACTTAAAGGGTGTTTTCCCACTAGAACTTTTAGAATAGATATTACAATGTATTATAACTGTTGTTACAATGCATTATAAGGTTCATTACAAGACATAATGCATTAAAAATACTTTACTTAGAAGTCTTTATATATAAAGGATTATAAAAGTGTTACCAAACATTTTAATCCATTTAAGAGAAAACACAACGTTATTAAAGGTGCCCTCGAATTAAAAACTGAATTTATCTTGGCATAGTTAAATAACAAGAGTTCAGTACATGGAAATGACATACAGTGATTCTCAAACTCCATTGTTTCCTCCTTCTTATATAAATCTTATTTGTTTAAAAGACCTCCGAAGAACAGGCGAATCTCAACATAACACTGACTGTTACGTAACAGTCGGGATCATTAATATGTACGCCCCCAATATTTGCATATGCCAGCCCATGTTCAAGGCATTAGACAAGGGCAGCCAGTATTAACGTCTGGATCTGTGCACAGCTGAATCATCAGACTAGGTAAGCAAGCAATAACAACAGTGAAAAATGGCAGATGGAGCAATAATAACTGACATGATCCATGATAACATGATATTTTTAGTGATATTTGTAAATTGTCTTTCTAAATGTTTTGTTAGCATAATGCTAATGTACTGTTAAATGTGGTTAAAGTTACCATCGTTTCTTACTGTATTCACGGAGACAAGAGCCGTCGCTATTTTCATTTTTAAACACTTGCAGTCTGTATAATGCATAAACACAACTTCATTCTTTATAAATCTCTCCAACAGTGTAGCATTAGCCGTTAGCCACGGATCACAGCCTCAAATTCATTCAGAATCAAATGTAAACAATATAACAGAATATAATACTCACATAATCCGACGCATGCATGCCGCATGCATGACGAACACTTTGTAAAGATCCATTTGAGGGTTATATTATCTGTGTAAACTTTGTTTATGCTGTTTAAGGCAAGCGCAAGCTCCGTGGACGGCTCATATTTAATGATGCCCCAAAATAGGCAGTTAAAAAAATTAATTAAAAAAAATCTATGGGGTATTTTGAGCTGAAACTTCACAGACACATTCAGGGGACACCTTAGACTTGTAAAAAAACGTTCGATGGCACCTTTAAATATTTTTTGCTATATCGCCCAGCTCTAGCAACA
Organism: Ancherythroculter nigrocauda; assembly: GCA_036281575.1. Lineage (NCBI taxonomy): Eukaryota > Metazoa > Chordata > Actinopteri > Cypriniformes > Xenocyprididae > Ancherythroculter > Ancherythroculter nigrocauda. The sequence continues at coordinate 3,248,371 of VTFQ01000002.1, forward strand.
CCACTTGACAAACCTCTCCTGGTTTTTCCTGGTATACTATTGGCTTGCGTCCGGTAGCTTCCGTCGTCGTTCTGCATGCAGACCAAGTGAGAATCGGCCTCTGTGCTGAAACAGGCACCGAAACTGATCACATGCTCATTGGAGGAGTTCACCACCTTCAGCATCTGCAACAGCCAGAACAAAACAAAACATTAAATGACAACAACACATTAACAACAGCCTGACTGCTGCACAACTCAAATATAACTCTGACCTCATTAAACCTGGACTTGGGAATCTCAATGTAGCTGTTTCCCAGCTCCATGTGTACTCGCAGACTTTCAACCACAGGTAAACTGTATTGGTAGTTCCTCAGATCCTGTGTTAGAATCAGCAAAACACAAGAATGAAGGTGGATACAGAGATTTTGGGGATACAAGGCCTATAGTTAACACTTGTAGTTCGGTTCTCTTGGTTCTTTTGGTCTGGACCAAAAAGGAAAATCATACATTAATTCCTGGTGCGCTTGGCGTTCACACTGTCATTTTTAACACAGAGCCTAAAGATACAAAACAAAAAACAGCTTTTATGACGTATTTTTTGCTAACAGAACTTAAACAATGCTGTGTGCTGGGCTAAATGCGCTTGTTGTATGTGCATATTAGGGGTGTGATGAGATCTCGCAAGATTAAAATGTGTCGAGGTAAAAACTGCGATATTGCCATGACCGAGTGTGAGGGTGAAATTAGCATAGAATATGCCACCCCTACATTTACATTACGTCTCCACTGTCATTTTGCTTTTTATAGAAATAAAAACCATTTAATTCAGTTGGATAACGGTCGCTTCAATTCCATCCAGCACATCCAACAACACGAGCTGCAGAGTCATATGTAGTAGTGTTGTCACGATACCAAAATTTTGACTTTGATAAGATACCCAACTTAAATATCACGATACCGATACTTAAACGATACTACTGCAAAAACCTTAAACAGCAGGAAAAGTAAATAAATAACATATTTCTTTCTTCTCCAGTGTGCAGGCTGATACTTCTGGATTTGAGCGTCATTGCCATGAAGTTAGAGTTAGATTTAATATAAATTTTGAATGTTTATTATTTTCATGCTCAATAAAATTGTAAATTATTTTAACAGTAAGATTATTGTAAAAATGATATTACTGTAAATAATTAAAGCAATGTTATTAAAGCACAAATTGGTTTAAAATAACTGTATATACCCTTCACATATTTATGTATTTTTAAATTAATTTAATTTTTGCAACCAGATATCACTTATTAAACTTAGACTCAATAATACACCTCTTTGCGGAGGTCTGCTTGCACGAGTAAAATAATTAAATAACTCATTTAATGTTTGAGAGCATAATGCTGGCATCACATTCACTAACCTGTCGCTCTTTAAATTCTTTGTACAAATCAGGATGTTTGACGGCAAGATGCTTTTGACTCCCTTCGCTTGCGTTATTTTGTAACATCTTTTGCAGACGGGCTTTGTGGTATCCGTGGGCTTGCCCTGGCTGTCGGCAATGTAAGCAAAATAATGCCATATTTCGCTTCGTGCATCTGCTTTCTCAACAATTTGTGGACGGTCTGCAAGAGCACCTGTATTTGCAACCATACCTCTCGTTTCGTCACCATAAAAGCCGTTGCGCAGTTGAGAGGAATAACACGCACGCAATAATGTGCTTTAGAAGCAGCGCGCTGCACGCACACTGCCCCCTGCTGTCGCACTTTAGGAAATACAGCTGGCACTCAAAGTACCGGTACTAATAAAATGAAGAACCGGACTGTTTTTAAAAGCAGGGTATCACGATACCTTTCTAGTACCGGTATATCGTGCAACACTAATACGTAGTGCAGCAGGAATCAGAGTTCACTGATCACGTGACGAGATGACTGACAAGACCATGGCGGAGGATTCGTTGCACAACAGAGCCTAAAAGCATCTGACAAATGTCTTATCAAGTAGAATGCACGCTCAGCACCGCCGCTCCCTATTCACAACGTAGCTCCTGTGATGAGGAGCCAGGTATGCTTGAGCATTCTGTCCTTTTTAGGGTTGCATCTTGTAACGTCAAATCCTGTTTCTGCTGCATTTAAATGTCTTTGGTCCTTGTTGCATTCATATTTCAGTCAAACCGCACCAGAGTTCATTTAGAAACATGGGTCTCGTTCTGCTCGTTTGGTGCACACAAGAGTTCGGATGGCAGCGTTCACACTTGTTCAAATAAAACCGCATCAACAGAGCAATCGCACCAGAGTTTGTTTAAATCAAACCAAACCTGCCAAGTGTGAACATACCCTAAAGCCAGGTGCATCCTGTACGATTTTGGCCACGATTTGTCCGTTTGAGACCATTTTGCAAAACCTAAAAGACTCCTCTGATCCTAGACCAAAATCTGTAGTATCCGACAAGCCGAACAATGAAATTCTGTCAGAAGTTGAGACAGTCCTCTAATGTGGCCTCTCTCTTACGACATCAGTCAAATCAAAAACCAATAGGAGCACAGAGCCTGATGACAAGATTAGTGTGACACAACAAACTACTTCTTGCTCCACACACATCATCTAAGTTTTTTTCCAATATTCTTTTCAAGACAAGACATGATCAAAATTAATGCTAGAGATTGTTTTTTGTTTGCTAGCCACAATTTCAATCCCGTATGTAAATGCAGACATTAATGGCAACTGAGATCCTACAGTGTGACAAGGCTGATAAGGGGGATCATGTTCGTATAGTCTGACAAGCAACAATCGTAAAGGACTATTATTAATCGTGCACCTGGTCTACGTTTACCTTCAGACTATAATGGATTTGCAAAGTAGAATCACTAGAAATAAGCCAATTTTGATGCAAACTAAACTTAATTTGCAGACACAGCCCACATTTTTCCATGACTGTGTCCAGGAAAGTGGCTGTAAGTGTACTTGAAAACACTATAGTTAGAATGGAGACCAAAGAAGCTGTAATTCTCAGAAATCAAGAGTGGCTCAGAGCTGAAGTACACTTTGAGAGGCGACAGTCTTGAGCGCTCTCTAATCTCCTTCATTAACTGTCCTGAGCTGAACCTGAGACTCGGGTTAGAAAGGTGGAAAAATAGCTTCACCAAAATACCATATTTGATTCCTGCCCTTTGAAATAATTTAAAAACTTTCAGGGGCAAATTAGAAAATTTTAATTAAAACTTTTAATTAAAAATGTAGATACTGAGTATAAGGCTAAAACCAAATATTCTGGTATTAAATAACTATGATGTTTACCTCAGTTGCACACCATTAAACCATATAAACATTAAACAGCTATAAACATAAAAACACGTCTTTTCATAGACATACACTACAGTTTTTAAACTTGTAATACTTTTATTCAGCAAGGAAGCATTAAATTGATCTAAAGTCATAGTAAAGACATTTGTAATGTTACAAAAGACATATTTCAAAATGCTGTTCTTTTTTATTTTCATCAGAGAATCCTGATTAAAAAAAAAGTATCACGGTTTCCTCAAAAATATGAAGCAGCAAAACTGTTTTCAACTTAATAGTAAGAAATGCTTCTTGAGCAGCAATTCAGCATATTAGAATATTTTTCTTAAAGATCATGTGACATTGAAGACTGGAGTAATGATGCTGAAAATTAATTCCAGGACAGACAAGTGAGAATTTAATGTGAACACGTACTGTGAGCAGATTCATGATGGTGTGTCCTGTCTCTTTAAAAACTGAGTCACGGAAACGCACGCTCACCAATGGGCAGGGATACACTGTAAAAATAAACAACAGATCACATGACTGGAGGGGTGGTGCTATGATCTAATATTATAATATATTTTGATAGCAATAATGTTTTAATAACAACAATATTTTCTTGGGTGTTTCTAATGGGGCTCACCATTGTATTGTGCCCCTAGAGCGAGCAGCAGTCGGAGAGGAAACACTTTAGCCCAGGGCACCTCCAGCTTCTGAATCAAAACACCACAGAGGAACGGGACCTGTGGCAATGCAAGACCATCCAGAGGCTGAAAGGTTGGAGTGAAGAACAGGACGCAACCGTGGTCTTTACTGCCCAGGAAACTGTCAGTGAACGTCACGTTGCCAAGGTGATCAATGAACTTCCCTGTGGTGAGAAAAGAAAAGAAAAACACCATATAAGCCACATAAATGTCACTTATTTACATCCTGAATGTTTTGAGTTTTGGTTAAATGGACAAAACATCATGCAACAAAATGAAACATCAGAATTAAATATTTTTGATGGTATAAATCTATTTTGTATGGAAGCTTGTTTCCACCATGAAATAAAAAATTCTGACTTTTTCTTGCAATTGTGAGTTTATATCTCACAATTCTGACTTTTTAGTTATAAAGTTATAAAGTCCGATTTATGTGATATAATGTCAGGATTGCATGATATATTAGAGCTAAAAAGAGAGTTTATCACTCCAATAACCAGAAAAAACTGTCAGCAGCCAGATAAAAATAAATTTTCACCATGCTTTAGGATACATGAACAAACCCCTCTGTAAAAACCTTCAGAATGTAGAATAAAACTGTAAAGTTTGGTGTATGTAAGTGCTGATTTCTGAATGCATGGCTTTTAAAGATACGCATTGGAATCGAAATATACAAATAAACACTTAAATGTGTGTTTCGGATGTTTTCTTTCCACTAGTCTGATAACAACATGTTATGAAAAGCCAAATAGCCCAAAATGGTAAAACAAAAAAAAAATTTTTGTGTCTTGCCTTAAAGGGTTAGTTCACCCAAAAATGAAAATTCTGTCATTTATTTCTCACCCTCATACCGTTCCACACCCGTAAGACCTTCTTTAATCTTCGGAACACAAATTAAGATATTTTAGTTGAAATCTGATGGCTCCGTGAGGCCTCCATAGGGAGCAATGACATTTCCTCTCTCAAGATCCATTAATGTACTAAAAACATATTTAAATCAGTTCATGTGAGTACAGTGGTTCAATATTAATATTATAAAGTGACGAGAATATTTTTGGTGCGCCAAAAAAAAACAAAATAACAACTTTTTTAGTGATGGTCGATTTCAAAACACTGCTTCAGGAAGATTCGGAGCATAAATGAATCAGTGTATCGAATCATGATTCAGATCGCGTGTCAAATTGCCAACGGCTGAAATCATGTGACTTTGGCGCTCCGAACAGCAGATTCGATACACTGATTCATTTGTGTTCCGATGCTTCCTGAAGCAGTGTTTTGAAATCGGCCATCACTAAATAAGTCATTATTTTGTTTTTTTTTTTGGCGCTCCAAAAATATTCTCGCCGCTTTATAATATTAATATTGAACCACTGTACTCACATGAACTGATTTAAATATGTTTTTAGTACATTAATGGATCTTGAGAGAGGAAGTGTCATTGCTCCATATGAAGGCCTCACGGAGCCATCGGATTTCAACTAAAATATCTTAATTTGTGTTCTGAAGATGAACGAAGGTCTTACGGGTGTGGAACGGCATGAGCGTGAGTAATTAATGACAGAATTTTCATTTTTGGGTGAACTAACCCTTTAAAAGAGTTCTGGGTGACATACCTTTCTGTGCATCCTGGTATATACTAACATACAGGTTGAATACGTCTCTAGGCAGGCTGTTTTCCTCTGGGAAACACTCGATTATAAACACCAGCTCCTTCTGGCCAACTCCCTGAAGACCATTAGAGCTCAGACACCAGCACCTCTTCTCACAGTCTACAACACAAACAGAGAGAGCACAAGCAATGATGTTTATCAAATGAATAAGTTTAACATGATCACATACTTCAAGTCAAGTTCAGACATCGTAACATACATGTGACGATCTTGACGTTCACCAGTAAATTGGCATTGAGCACGAAGGTCAGAGGTTGTGGGCCTCCCTCCTCCAACAGCAGCAATATTTGGCAAGCAGCAGGACGCTCCTCAACTAATAAATCTGAAATTAAAAGAAAATTACACATTACAGAAAAATAGCTCCACATCATAAAGAGTTCACTCTGAATTCTCACATTTGATGTCACAAAATAACCAAAATGGCAGTAGCTTCAGGCAGCTACACATTTTACACATATATAGCATTTTATATTAAAGGCACAAAATGTAGTTTTTCGCCACTAGCGGTCACTTATTCAAAACAAAGGCGTAGCTTCATGATGCCACTGAATCATGGGAGATGCTGTCTTCACGTCTACAGCCGGTGGAAAAGAATCCAACGGGACTCGGGCAGAAATCATCTTCATGGATGAGTTAATGTACTAAAGATTTATTAACATTACTGTAGTATGAAGCAGGGTATGACTGAAAGCCACTGGAGCAGTTGCTAATGAGAGACGAGCGTGACACATGGCTCAAGAGCAGAGGAGCTTTAATTAAGCCGCAGTCGCCGCTTCCGCTTCTTCTGGTCAAGCGTATGTGGGGTAAAGCAGCGCTATTTATCATATTAGATACGTTTGTGTGTTGAAAGTTGTTATAGTGCAACTCTGTGTCCGCTCGGCGGCTATTATGAGATACTTGTTGCACACTGCAGTAAGCTAGATCAATATTAGGCATAGTAAAACATAGTACTTGAGGTAAATCAAGAAAATTAGATTCTGGTAGAAGCCTTTAAAAGTCCTTCCTAGTGTTGCCAAAATATTGATATTTCAATATGTATCGATACTGAAATATCTGAAACGTTCCAATACTCCTTTTCTGCAGTATCGATACATTAATATCAGCTGTGTGTTCTCACTTTATCTTCTTGACAAATTAACATACACCCGCCTCCTGTCACTCACTCATCTCATTCGCTCCGGATTAATAGTGCTTGTATTGCGCATAACTTTAGTCAATTGCGCTCACAGCCTCACACCAAAAGCTGCACGCATCACTGATCTAATATAAGTGGTGCTCTCATAAAGCCTCAACTCAAACAGCTCACAAATACAAAAATTGCAATTAAATGGTCAAATACATACAAAATATAACGCCAGTCTTGCCGAGTATTCAGGTAAATACAGTAAGTTCAATAGTTAGACGCAAGACGTAAATAGTTGAGAAAAAAAAAACGCACATTGCGTAACAGTACATTGGATCCGTGCATAAGCTCTTAAAGTGACAGCAGCCTAATAAACCATGCTACTGTCTGTCATGTTAATCGAACTCACTGTTCTTGACTGAATATCTCTTGTAACTTTAATTGTAAGCATTAATCTGTATTTCAACTTGTTTTTTGCAATTTGTTTATTTGATCTCATTTTATTACTGACTGTTTACTTTGTAAATGTAGTTCAATGATTCAAATTAAGCCTCCCTGTGCTGCGTATAAGCTATTAGCAATAACAGGGCTCGACAATAAGGACTGCCCGATGACCCGGGGGCCAGTGTGAATGACTCTCGGGACAGTAGACGGAATGGTCACTTGCCCGATCGGGCCAGTGCTGTAGGGTGTGCGATATCGTCTATGTCTATGATATCGTAATTGTTGATTTACACACCCATTGAGTGCACGCATGCAATACAGGACGTAGTCTAGTAACAGTTTAGGTTAGACTAGTGCGCGTGCATATTTAGAGTGTACGCTTTCACTGCACATGATTTAGTCTATTAAAATGCCTTTAGAATGCCCCAGAATTCGATATAAGGGGCAAAAATGCCCCAGTATATCTTTTATATTCATATCATTTAATAAAGTCAACCAATATTACACAGCGCCGTTTTTCTCCAAATATCAACAATTACAAATGTGATATTGATTTTATACAGAGTACAGTTTAATGAACAAGAACTTAATATCAAGTGACTTACATTTTAGATACCAAATCGCTTGTTTCACTCTATTTTGCCTACGAAAATAGTTCCAAACAAAGTCCACAGCATTGTTTTGTGTCTCTGAGAAACACTTCCTGAATGAATCAGGCCGTTTGAATGAATCGGTTGAATCTCAATGACTCGCTTATTAGCAGGGACATGCTGCCACCTACTGGCGGGTTTAATTTCAGGTTTAAAGTGTCTTTTCATTTTTAAAATAATTTCAAATAACAGTATTTAACGTTTTATATTTTCGAACATTTCAAAACATTATTTATGCATCTAGCTCTCGACTGATTCATAAACTTTAATCTATAGTTAGATAGTTATAGATATTATAATTTCTGTACCTGAAAATCTCCTGTTTAAACCTACAAGAACAATTTGAAAAGCATTGTTTATTTCATTTATATTTTGTTCTGTTGTATTCATATGTGCTATACTTGTAATTTGATTATTTATTACTATTTTATTACTTGCTGTTTATTTATCTAATAATATTTAAAATTTAAGTGAGTTAATCTAGTACCTTTTGGTGTCATAACCTTATTTATTAAGGTTACATGTTTCATAAACAACGAAAACAATAACTTGTCTTATTTTATAGGCCTATTTTCTTTTCTGTTACTTTATTAATTTTTTGTTGTGGGGCAAGTGAAAATTTTGGTGGGGCAAGTAAAAATTTGAACCACCAAAAAATCATTTGAAAAAATCCTTAGCGTTGAGCCCTGAATAAAATGACCCAAATTATCAAACAATTATGAGATTATAGCAAATGATCTGTATGGCGGTACTTATGGCAGTTTTCCCCGTGGTATAGAATATCAATATTTTTCAAGGTATCATATCAAAGTTGGAAATTCCAGTATCGTGACAACACTAGTCCTCACCCCCATCTTCCTCCTCTCCTGTGGTAATGAGCAGTGGAGGCAGACCCTCGTCATCCTCCGGCACCAGGCTGACTGCTCTCTGCACGCAGCTGCCCACCCCACAAAGCAGGCCGTAGTCCCATGGTCCTCTGATGGGCGGGCGGCTCACCTCGGCCGCGCTGTCCGAACTGCCTCCGGCACTCTCGTCACACTCGGCAGGAATTGTACCGTCAAGCTGAAAGGCAGCAAATCAATTAATGACTTCAGTTGTAATTATCAGTTATCTCTAGCATCAGTTCAGAGGATTTCGGCGTCTCACCACCGGTGGGTCTGGCGTTACGGGGCTCGACTCCTGAGAGGATCTTCGGGTCTGTACGGAGAGTTTGGTGGTGTCGGCTACCTCACCGTTCGGCAGGATACCATCAGCAAACCACACGTGCTTCTGCTCACGTGGAAAACCTACAAGAACAAAAACAGAAACACAAACGACAGTGCCATTAGGATCAGGCTTCAAACATGATTCTTTAGAAATAATTCTAATATGCTGATTTGCTGCTCAAGAAATGTGTGCAATATGTTTGTGGAAACATGTTTTCAGGATTCTGTATAGAAAGTTTAAAAACACATTTGAAATAGAAATGTTTTGTAACATTTAAATCTCATTTTTGGTCAATTTGATGCATCCTTGCTGAATAAATCGTACTTCACTAATGAAGTTAACCTAGACTTGCACTCTACATGAGCATGCAATTTGGGTCGCAGCCACTCTTTCATTCAAGAATTAATTATAGTAAGTGGAAGTCACTGTTTTTATAGCCATAAGAGCTATAACTCAGCATCCTTGCTCAGAGTGCAGTGCGTACCGTCATTACCGGGGTGTTTGAGGACAGACACGGGGACCATGACGGTGGGTGGGGGAGAGTTGAGGGTGCCGGCAGCACGGGCCTGCTGCATGGGTGGTATGGTGGAGCAGTACTCTGATGGGATGTTGGGATTGGGACTGGGCCCAGTGGGGCTCATCATTCTCTCATGGGCTTGAGCTGCACACAGACAAACAAAATCAGTCATTCCTGAATCAGGTGTCTTTTCAGTTCAGTGAATGAAAGGTCATGCTAGGAGAGAGAATGACTGAGAGAAAGGAAAAGTGGATATTGTGAATGATTCGCTATAACATAATCAGTTATTAATATTTCGTTGGTTCTCTCTTGTTTTTGCACGTGTTCATATTTTCTTTGTATGACAGCCTGGCCGAAAATTATGCACAATTTGTAATGTTTCATTGTGTCACCAATAAAACAATCGACTCCAAGCACAGCTACACAATATGCTTACAAAATGTTTAACAGATTTTTAGTAATATTTAAATAAAGAGTGAAGATGTCAATATTCCTAGTTTGATCATCACTTTTGGCCACTACTATACTCAGTGGTTGAAGTGGAAATATAAAAGTGCCGGTACTCCCAATGCTCAGTTCAAAACATGTTCCTGAAGAAGGAAGGGCACGGTGGGCCACCGTACATGCAACATGTCGGAAGTGCAGAAAAACTGGCGGTATGCTAAAGGTAAAAATACTGCGTACTGGCACGTACCTGCCCATTTTAAGCACTGACTGTACTTCATAAAACAGAAGTCAATGTAATAGTTCATTTTCGAACATGAAAATTCAGTCATCATTCACTCAACCTAAAGTTTTATTATGTTTATTTCCCCTGTTGAACACAAAAGGAGAAATTAAGCACAAAAAATGCGACCGAACAGTTCTAAGGAACGGTTCCAACTTGATCTTGGTTCAGCATGGCACGATCACAAACAGTTCTCGGCCCAGAATTCCAGTTGGCTAACCATGCTTAACTGTGCTGGAAGAATGCGTGTAGTGACGTCGCCACTCAGGATTGGTCACTTGTCTGTTTCTCTGACCAGTTGCTCTGCAGCTGGCCAAGCGCTCTATTTGCACTTAGTAAACACAAGTTAATAATGCAGTATAAAGAAATATTTTATCATCCTTCATAATGCGCTTGCTGTTTACATCTCATACCATCTGTAAACTCTTGCATTACCAAGGCATTGAGTGATGCATTTGTATTGCATTCAAAAGAATGTAATCAGCTGTGCAGTGGAAGATGAAACCATATCTATACCGGCTGAATGGGAATGGTTTGGCTCAATGGTGGAAAAGCGGCTCATGTATTTGTGTGAGGAACAGTCCAGAAGAGGGCGGAGCTTTAACAGCTCAACAACAACAAAGTTGGAGAATCTCACGCAGCCAAAATGAGGATTGTCAGTAACGGTGTTCAGCCTTACATTGTTCAAACCGGAGTCAACACTGATGGAGAGACTCAGGAAGAAGTTACAACTTTTAGAATGAAACTGGACGTTTCTGAATGGTTAGTGGATAAATTTATGTAGTTGCTGTGGAGTTGATTCAACTCATCCACTAGCATGTGCTGTCATGTTCATCTTTTGTGTTGAATTGACCCTTGTTTGTGAAGCAGTCTGACGTAAAATGACGGCATGAACAACAACACTCTACTACAACAACTCTTCCTCTTCTCTAAAGCAGCCCAACATGGCCTCATCCCCTTTGTTGCATGTTCCGGGGGGTGGGGTTTATGTAAATTTTAGGGTTAGTTGATGTCGATAACCCAGGAAGAAGCTCATTGTAGTCCTTAAAAAGTGATTTCTGTAAAAGAAAATATCTCCCTTTGCATTGAACTTTGAGCGTCATAACTTTGTAGATGTTGTTTATTCTCAAACAGCAACATTACACACTAACTAAAGTTAAAAAAGTGGAATCATAATCAAAGACCCCTTTAAATATAGCACACTGTCAAGTATGAACTACTTTTATAAAGCTTGACAACCCTTGGTTTATATGCTTTCATGTTATGGAAAAAAGCAGCATCAACATTGCAATCCACAAAAGAATGTCATATGGCTTTGAAACAACATGAGTAAATGATGACAGAATTTACATTTTGGGGTGAACTGCTCCTTTAAATGCACTGAAAGACCAGTTCATATATCAAATATATTTATATACAGTACCGTTCAAAAGTTTAGGGTCTGTTAGGTTTAGTTTTTTTAAAAGAAATGAATTTCATTCAGCAAGGATGCATTAAGTTGATCAAAGGTGACAAAAAGATTTCAATTTCAAATAAATGCTGTTCTTTTGAACTTTCTATTCATCAGAGAATCCTGAAAAAAAAATGGTTTCCACAAAAATATGAAGCAGCACAACTTTTTTAAACATTGATAATTATTACAAATGTTTCTTGATAATCAAATCAGCATATTAGAATGATTTCTGAAGGATCATGTGACACTGAAGACTGGAGTAATGATGCTGAAAATTCAGCTTTGATCACAGGAATAAATTACACTTTACTATATATTATTTGAAATTGTAATAATATTTCAAAACATTGCTTTTTTATTGTATGTTTGATCAAATAATTGCAGACTTGGTAAACAAAAGATACTTCTTTTAAAAACATAAAAGATTCCAAACTTTTGAACGTTAATATATTTTATTTATTTTATATATTTTATATATATTACACTGTACATTCAGGTTTAAAATAATTTAAAATGTTATTTTAAACCAGCTAAAAATTGTTGACCTGTGGTAAACCAAGTTATGATCAAAGTCCAAAGTACAGACCTTGTTCAGCTGAGTCACAATCTAATAAATCCAAAACATCAAGTGTTTACAACACCACGGGCTTGGCGTCTTTACCAGAGAGCATTGAGCATCAATCACAGCAAGTTGTTATTAAAGTGACGGGCAACGAGCCACCAAACCGAACTCAAGAAACAGGACGTCCAGTGCAGACCACAGCCCAGTGTGCTGACATCCTCTTCAACCATGAGTCAGTGCATTACGTTGATTAAGGCTCATAGATGCTCATCGACCTGATTACACTGGCACTGCCTGTGACACCCACAAACATGTCAGCTAGAAGCACAAACGCCAAAATATGCTGGCTCATGGCGAAAACGGCTACGACGACAAGACAGATGGGAATCGTGAAGCCAAGAAACAGCAGGACGGAACGTCCTTGAGTATTTGGAAATTCACACTGGAACAACTAAAGATGCTGCAAAAAAGTTAAAAACTTAAAAGAGTTAACAAAATAAAGCCACTGAATGATCAAATGCAGACTCAGTTCACTGATATCCTAAGCTTACCTCATCCCAATTTAACTCCACCCCAAATTCTCTTCCAGGTTAATCACGGGTTGCATGTTAGTGTCCCAGGACGGCGTTAGTGTGCACCGAGCGAAGGAGGAAGTGTCCATCTTGCCGACAAGCGAGAGAGAGTCCGCGAGTGACTGAGATAGAGGGCGCATCCTTGAGCCTCTCTCATCCCGGATGGGGCGCAGCTCACTTCCGCAACCTCACACTGAGCTCTCGTCTGTCCTGGACCAGGATCCAGCCCTGAGAATATCACTGGCTCCGAGTGCAAGCTCAGTCCGTCACACACACGCACGAGGTCGTATTAAATGGCTGCCCTGGGCTGAGAGTGGTGACAAACCCTCCTTTCCTGAAATGTGTGCTGTGCTGAAGACAAGATGTGTGTGTGTGTGTGTGTATGTGTCTAACTCGATTCCTCAACCCGGAGAGTGAATGAGAGAGAGAGTGTCACGTATACTGCACCAGGTGGGTCCTGTACACACACACACACAAACACACTCAAGGACATGCACCAGTGCCCTGGCTCCACCCAGCCCTGCACCAAACCCTGAGAGAGCTGGCTGGCGACTGACGCTCTGTGATGAATGTCCTTTTTAATGTGCAAATGGACCGCACGCTCGGCCACACACCGTGTGCCAACCTCTTTTTATAGACCAACCAGGACAAAAAAAAAAAAACAAAGCCTTGATCTTCTCCATTAAATCAGTCCTTGAAAAATAAAAGAGCTTCAGATGTTTTGCCCACAAAAAAAGTTTGCCACAAATTAAAACGCAAGTGCTCCATGAGCCAGTGTTGTTATTTTCACCTAAAACTAATAACTAATAAGCTGAAATAAATAAAATACAAATAATATAGCTGCGAGCAGCAATTATTGGGGTACAAGTGCTTTAAGGCCTTTAAGCACATACGTAAAAAGGTATTATGTTTTAATAAGCAAGCCTGTAGCCATGTTGGTCATACATGGAAAAGACCATTTACAGCCAATATACCATAAGAAATATAAGGTTTTTAAAGCTTTTTTTAACAAGGTTGAGCTAAAAACCAAGGACTAGTTCACCGAAGTTGGTTTTCAAAATAATCTCCAATATTTAACAAACAATTCGATGGACAGCGGCTGTCCTAGAGACAAAGTTGTTCAGAATGAGGAGTTCTACCATGTGCATGAATGTCGTGTGCTAAAAATCGTGTGATACACAATCCTTTAAGGCAGGAACACACCAAGCCGACGGTCGGCCGTCGGGCAGTTTTTGTTCATTGGCCGGCTAAGTTTTCTCAGTGTGTTCCGCACCGTCTGCTGGTTGGTCTTCGTCTGCTTTTTTCGGCCAATTTGACATGTGGAATTGGCGTCGGAGCTCGTCCGTTGGCCATCTGATCATTCTGATTGGCTGTTCAGCTACTGTCACCTGCTGGTACGGAAAGGCATTTCATCTTACGCAGATGCAGAACGGACGTGCTACTTGGCCGTCGGCTGTCGAGCGTCTGTTTTGTGTGTCAGGGCAACTTTGGACCCAGACACTGCCGACTTGAGTCAACCCCGGAGTCTGCTTTCGTCGCCACTAGTTCGTCGCCGTTGGCTTGGTGTGTTCCTGCCTTTACGCACATGAAAAATGTGAAGGCGCCCCCCGGTGGCCGATTTCTTTCGAATTTCTCACAGGCCTCTAGAGCCATGAGACAAACAGGCCCAGCGAGTTTCATTCCGATCAGCCTCCATTAACCTTGTCTGATAGTTCATGTCTGAGACTTCATTGGCCGATGGCGGCCATGTTTTTTTGAGATGCGTCAGTGTCCTCATAGATAGTAATGGCACCTCCGACAAAGATGCTGCATGCCTATTTTCAAGTCAATTGGACTAACGGTGAAGTAGTCATAGCCGCTTACATGGGTTTTTTTTGCCGTTGTTGCGCCACCAAATGGCCAGTCACAGAGTCTTTTTTCATGTGACCACAGAATGAGCTCTTACATAGGTGTGCTGAGTTTGGTGAAAATATCTCATTCCGTTCTCGAGTTATAGCAATTTTAGTAAAAGTGGCTCCACCCACTTCTAATGCTTTGGCAGCCCTTGGTGTCCGTGAATCAAAACCAACTTTTTTTGATAATTATTGACAATCAGACTCTAGAGAGTAAGTACTATCAGCTCTCAAAGTTTCAAGTCTCTACGACTCTTACGGTTTGGTCTGCTTGATCACTTTTAGGGGAGAATGCCGATCCTTTACATTACAACTAAGAAAATCAATGTCACCTTTCATTTCATTGAAATTTTTTTTTGCATTTGCATTACAACTTTTGCATTAAAAGTATGAAAAAGCATTAAAGTATAGATATAAAAGTGTAGTTATAAATTAAATGGGGAATTCACTGCTGACAAGATGGGCTTTTAAGAGACTGCATAACTAGAGAAAATGCCATTCCCTTTTTGCTAAAAACTTTAACACCCATTTGTCAGACTTGCTGACAAATAAACAGGTATATCTGTGTGCAGATCACACAGAGAAAGAATGTGACATTGTAATAATGCAGACCTGGTTGAAAACCGGCAAACTTATCCTTTGAGTTAAGTTTTTTATTGATTACATGAAAACTGCCTGTTGTCTGCCCTTTGACGATCAGCAAAATTTTACCCTTTTCACAACATCTGACTAACATCTAAAGTGATTAACTGCAGTTTGTTTTTCCTCATGTGCAAAACAAATGAAATGTGTGTAGAATTAAAAAAAACTTCTAACTATAATGAAAACTATAGTGCCCACACTAATAGAGCACGCTTCAGTGATGCATTATAAACAATCAGAGTGCAAATTAAAGGGATAGTTCACGCAAAAATGAAAATTATCCCATGATTTACTCACCTTCAAGCCATCCTCAGTGTATATAGAGTAACCCCTGACGCGATGTATGTCGTAGGATGTAGGAGTATCATAAGCCTCTCATGGTTCAAACAAATAGGGCTGTGCAACAAACTGAAGCTCCTCTTCTCTTATATCAAAATCCTCCGACATTTCTCTTTTAAAAATGTTTTAGACTTCTAATTCATGACCGGTGTTTTGTTTTGCTCTATTCTCTGCGCTTCTGCGTTTGTCATTACGTCATGCGTCGGATCAGAGGTTACTCTTCCGCCGCAAATCGATGCATACATCCGTCTGCCAAAATATGGATATTATATGGATATATGGATATTTTTCTTACAAAAACCCATTGCTTCGCTTTAGAAGGCCTTTATTAAACCCCTGGAGCCGTATGGATTATTTTTATGATGGATGGATGCATTTTTTTTGTCTACAAAATGTGGCCCCCCTTCACAACCATTATACAGCTTGGAAGAACCAAGAGATTTTTAAAAAAATCTCCGATTGTGTTCATCTGAAAGAAGATAGTCATATACACCTAGGATGGCCCGAGGGTGAGTAAATCCTGGGATCATTTTCATTTTTGGGTGAACTATCCCTTTAAAAGCAGGCAGAATATTCAAGCTGTCAATGTTTTTCTCATTCAACACTACAAAAGTACAAATCGTTTCTTTGTGTTATCCTTACAGTTGTGGTATAGACTCCACTGTTCTCTTAGTTTGAACTTTTATAAAACTTTACGGTTACATTTATCATTCTTGATGTGAACTGGCCATTAGAGTTT
The DNA here is from genome assembly GCA_036281575.1 of Ancherythroculter nigrocauda. NCBI lineage: Eukaryota > Metazoa > Chordata > Actinopteri > Cypriniformes > Xenocyprididae > Ancherythroculter > Ancherythroculter nigrocauda. Next base: position 3,264,861 of record VTFQ01000002.1, read on the forward strand.
CTGTCTATACAGAACAAAAATACTACTGATTATTTCACAGTAATAATGTCCACAAAAGCACTAATTTTATCAACCTAATTTGTGTGGTTCATATAATGCCCCATTTCTACACTGACATGAACTAGTGCCACAGATTGTCTGACCTTTAATGTTTGGGTGTTATTATGGCGGATGTTTTAAAGGCAGAGTGCAGTGCATCCACTTAAATATTGAATATTGCAGTAGATTCTATTAAGACAGATAGGCAGCATATTAAAGTGGTTAAGCACTCACCTCTCTGAATGGTAACATGGCAGATGACACAAACCCTGGCCTCTTTGTCCAGATATTTCAGTCTGCATTTACGGTTGCAGCAGCCTGCACAGTACACCTGCAAAACAGACAACATTATTCACTCAAATGCTGGGTAAACGCAGTACTTCATCAAGCATAAACCTGGAGAAAACTCTCTGGTGTCCTTTAGCCCATTTTATTTATTGCCCCAATATGTCTTGAAAACAGCAACTCTGTGCAGCATTTCAAGTGGTAAACTATATCAGTGCTAAAAATACATCCCGCTGACCCGGCAAATCTGCCTCTATATTTAGCACCTCCAGAGGAGAATAAACCCTCCACTGACGTAATGAAAACAAAAGAGACCACACACCAATAAATAAAATGAGTACTTTTGCTGTCTAAGGCAGAGGACTACAGGTTTTAGGCTTTCCTGTGGTTATAAATAGACAAGAACACAATGGCAGGATTGTGTCACAGACCTTTGCTCAAAATCAAGGCAGCTGACTGCATGTTAATTCATCGATTCACACTGCGGTTATTTGCCTTTCACCTCTAAAAGTCAGAACACACTCAACAACTACATTAAGTTACAAAGTCACTTTCAGAACTGAAGCAAACACATTACTGAGCCACTAAGTAAGTTCATTTATGCAAAATAAACTCTGACAGGATGAAAGGTTTTTCGTTTGCAATAATGACCGTCTGACTGTACATAACTTGCTTATTATGTGGATACTCACACCATAAATAATAAATGAACATGAAATATTAATTTGAGATTAAACTATTTTGTTATTTGAGAGGAAAGAGCGCAGAGTAATATTGGAGACAAGGAAGTGCTTCTCTGGGACAATGGTCAATTAGACCATTTAAAACAAGATCATTTAAAAAAAAAAATCATTAATTAAATAAACAATTGTTCAAAAGTTTGTGGCCAGTAAGATTTTTTTTAATGTTTTTAAAAGAAGTCTCTTCTGCTCACCAAGGCTGAATTTATTTGATCAAAAACACAGTAAAAACAGTAATACTGTGAAATATTACTGTAATTTAAAATAATTGATTTCTATTGTGATATACTTTAAAATGTAATTTATTTCTGTGATGCAAAGCAAAATTTTCAGCATCATTACGCCAGTCTTCAGTGTCACATGATCCTTCAGAAATCATTCTAATATGCTGATTTGCTCCTCAAGAAAAATTTCTGATTATCATCAATGTGGAAAATAGTTGTGCTGCTTCATATTTTTGCAGAAACCATGATACAATATATTATATATATATATATATATATATATATATAATGTATTTTTTTTTTACAGGATTCTTTGATCAATAGAAAGTAAAAAAAAAACAGCATTTATTTGAGATAAAAATCTTTTGTAACATTATAAATGTCTTTACTGTCACTTTGATCAATTTAATGCATCCTTGCTGAATAAAAGTATTAATTTCTAAAATCTTACTGATCCCAAACTTGTGAATGCTTGTGTGTATCACAGACTGTATAAAACAATGGATGTAGCATCCATGACATCTGGTTTCTGAAGAGCATTTTTGAAGTGGGCGTCACCATCTTGGCAGCAGACAAACGGCTAGTAGGACAATCCACCTGTCACTCAAGTGGCCACGCCCTTAATTATGCAGAACTTTAAGGCTTAATATAATTAATATAATATAAAACGGGTGAGTTACAAAAAAATTCACCCCCCCTCACAGTTGTCATGAAGGGCAAAATTAGCTATATAGACCAAAACCACAATTTGTACCAGGCTGTAAACATATTTTTTCTGCTGTAAAGTTGGGCATTTTAAAATGGAGGTCTAAGGGATTGACTCTAGCAGCCAGTCAATGTATTTCCGTGTTGGATTCAAGGAAGGTTGCCGCTTGGTGTGCATACATATACTTTGCTGACATACTGAGAGATAACAAACTTACCTTTCCACATGCTCTGCAATGGTGTCTCCTCTTAGTAAAGGTAAATTTTTGCATACAATTCATGCAGTTAGGGGCCTCAGAGTCAGGAACCCAAGGTGGCTGCTTTGATCCCAAACCCTCGGCCTCGTGATCTGCCGGATCAACAGATGACTCCCTGTCCTCCAGAGTCTCTCCTGGGTATGGTGGAGGCTCTGAGAGCTCATCATGCCCATAACTGGCTTCATATTGCTGATAAGGAGGTGGTTCACAGTTGTTTTCATCTCGGTTGGGCGAAACTTGCGAGCCATTCTCCACATCGGCTTCAGCATGGCTGCTTCTGTGTCTTTCTGATGGAGGCCGTACAGTTTGGTTGGACAGCTGCTTTGGTCTCGCCCCGCCGTAATTTGTCTCTTGGTTGGGTGAGCTAGCTGACTGAATCTCAACAGGGCTGGTGGTGTTTTCATGGCTAATTGTTTGCGTGGGGTCTGTTCTCAGCGGGCTGCTGTCCTGAGATGAGGAAGAAACGTTTGAACCCTCGCTCTCCTCCAGATATTGAAGTGAGCCATCGCTCTCAGGAGAAGCAAACGTCTCTACTTTACAGCTCTGCAATTCCTCATCTAAAAAGCCATCTCTTTCGACATTTCCGTTAAATTCTGAAAAACCATCATCTGCGAATTTTTCCGCACCTGTGTCAGAGTCGATTTTCACACCCTGACCCATAAGAAAGGCATCTAGCTCCTCATCCGTGACCATCATCACAGTCTGGTCGCTTTCAGGAAGGTAATCGTTGGCGATACCGAACTCATAGGAATAATTTGGGCTCTCCGAATAGGGTGGAGACGGGTTGCTTTCACACAAATCTCTACAGGTTAGTTTGTCTGTAGGCGAAAAGGTGCGCTTAAAGTTTCTTTCAGGGTAATGGCCTGAGACAGCAGACGCCCTTTCAGGGTTTGACATGATCTGGACTAGTTCAGGTTCATCTTCAGGTGAGGAATCAGGCCTACTGGAGGAGAATGGAGTTACAGGCACTTCCAACGGAAGAATTAACTCTTCAGCCTCTTGAATTGCTGAATTTATTTCCAGTTCAGCCTCATCTTTGGTTTCTATCACTGCTGCCTTTTGAGGGTCTAAAGACGCCACGAGGGATCCACACATGGATACGGCCATCGGCAAACAAGACAGAGAAGATTCCTTCTCCGAGGAGGGACTTCCAGCTACATCCTCTGGATCTTCAGACAGCTGTGCATCTTTTGAATCAGGCTGGAGCGATACAGCCTGCTCATCTGAAATATCTTCATCTGTAGCACTAGGAACTGAATTACTAACATCTTCCTCATTCATTGGATTGCATGGAGAATTGTTTTGCTCACTGAAGCTTGATTCTTCAGGACAAGAACTTTCAGTCTGTTTGCACTCCAAAGATGTGATGCTAGTTGATCCATGAGGATCACTAAAGGCCGGTATTATGACATCCAGCAGACTGAAGGAGTTAGAGTTAATCTCAGAGTCATGCTTTGGTAATTCACCATGGTTGGATTTAGTAAAATCTTCTGGGCAAGATACTACAGGACCGTCAAAGTCCACTAGCAGCTCCTCATTAGTTTCCTTCTCAGGAACATCCAGCTCTTTGAAGTCTTCCTGACTACTGGCTTGCTGGAGGTTTGCAGAACCCGTATCGTTCACCAGGTCACACACAGGCTTCAGTGACCGGTCCGGACATGGCGGAGCCGAATTTTTGATACCTCTGCTATCGACGGAGGACAGGAGGTCCACACCTGTGAGTGGGCGTTCATTTGAATATAAATCTTTTTGGTTTAAGGTAATACTTTGTGATGTAAGTCCATAGTGCAGGGCGTTGACATCTGGGAGTGTTTGTGAGACCTCTGGTACGAAGCTTTGAATGTCCAAATGGTGACCAGAGACGAGCGTTGAGTCGGGACAAGGAGGGCTTGCAAATGTCGTGGGCTTGTTCTCAAGCTCCTCTGAAAACAAGTGAAACATCAAATTAATTTATAATATAGTTAACATGAAAACATCAACCTTAATATAACCAAAATATATTTAATGATATCATAAAACTGGCATAACATCTTAACTGCTAGCAGGAAACTTTTTTATTTCCTTTTTTCCCTATCACATATTTTAGTAATCATCACTAATTAGGTATCAATCGAAAGCTTGAACACTCAAAATTTGTCCTGTGAAAACCATACTGAAATTAGACATTGCCTTACAATGGAAATGGTACTTTAAATCATTTTTTGCGGGCTCGTCCCCCTAGTGGGAGGTGATTTCAACTTAAAATTTAGAACAATGCCTTATGGTTAAACATATATATATTGCCTTATGGCAATGCCTTATGGTTAAACATATATATATATATGCTGTCTGATCTTATGGTTATTAGCTAGTTTCTAAAGTTTATATATATACAGTAATACTATCAAATATAATTTAAAATAACTGATTCCTATTTAAATATATTGTAAAATGTAATTTATTCCTGTGATCAAAGCTGAATTTTCAGCATCATTACTCCAGTTTTCAGTGTCACATGATCCTTCAGAAATCATTCTAATATGCTGATCTGCTGCTCAAGAAACATTTCTGATTATTAATAATGTTGAAAACAGTTGTGCTGCTTCATATTTTTATTATACAACCATTATAAATTTTTTTCAGGGTTCTTTGATGAATAAAAAGTCCAAAAGAACAATATTTATTTAAAACAGAATTTCATAAATGTAGTATGTGTGTCTATACATCTTGAAGACACTGGTCATTTAAATTTACATTAATTAACATTAATTAACCCAAAATGTATTGTTGTGTCCTCACCAACTGAGAAGTGCAAAATGAATATTTCTAACACTATAATATCAGTAAAGCAAACGTTTCAAACCTGCATTAAGTTCAAAGTCATCCAAAAGCTTGTCCAGGTCGCACACAGCAGCCTTAAAATAACTGTCCATCCTAGGACGGGGTACGATACACCTCACTTACCCCTGCAGAGAAACTAGGGCAGTTGGGACAGAAACACAAGTTAAAAATCATACTTTTTTTTCCCCCAAATGTAAAACTTCTTCTTATGGAGAATCTGAATAGGTAGTTACAGACACTAGAAACAAATAGACAAGCCGTCCTTAAATACAAATAAGAGGACAAATATCAAAGATGAATTATGCATAATGAACAAAACCAAATGTTGCAGAATATTTTCAACATTTGCATTGACAATAACTCTTTCAGATGTTTTGCTTTACTGTGAAGTGAAAAATGGAAGTGTTATTTCACCAGGTGCAAATCACAGACATGACAAACACACTGTAAACAACATGTTATAAACAAGGCATTATAAATACAAAAAAACAATATATTGAATTAATACACAAAGAATATAGTAACTGTCCATGATTCATCAACGATATCAACGTTTCGAAAGGGCTGTTAATTATCCATCTAAATCAATAGGATAACGTTCACTTTGTGCTTTTTAGACTTATTATTTGGTATAATAATAATAATACCATTATTTAAGTAAGATAAAGGGTCAATAAATACCCATATGAATGTCATTTACCTGCCCACTGCACTTTGCTGTCAAAAACTATGAAAGCGGCATTCAAACCGCTTTAAAACACAATAATTAAACGTTTTTAAAATCAACCCTTAAACAGCAAAAATAAGCCGCAATTAGTTATTTTCATAAAGTTATAGTATCTGTCCAATTATCATTAGCAATCTGCTAACTAGCTCCTAGCTGTTAGCGTCTAATCAAACATAAACAAAAAACACACCCCAGTTAACTTGAATATTATTTTTTATGATATCATTCCGCTTCATTAGGTACCTTAATATGTGTCATTGTTCAGCCGTCTTCGTTTTTTTGCTGTATTCAGATGAAATATTAGTGTATTTCACTGTTAGCAGCTCGCTAATATTTTCTTGTTCCTCACAGTAAATTCCACAGTCGCTTGCGCGAGCGACCATTTCCACCCGGCGCGAGACTCACTGTTTAAAGGGGACGCGCACAATTTTTTTTTTACTGAAGCATTGTATTTTAGTACAGTTTGTTAATTTAGTAGGCCTATACTGTTTCAGTAACGGTATAATGTATAATACTGTGGAAAATTTCTTCACAGAATAACAAAAGGTAATTGCAACTTTTTATTTTACAATTCTGACTGTTTTTGGGTCACAATTGCGAGTTTATATCTCATATTTTGACTTTTTCTAACAATTCTGACAAAAAAACAATCAGAATTGCAAGATATATACTCAGAATATAATATCATATAACATAGTAATATATATAATATACATATAAGCAGAACAAAAATAGGATTGTTTGAAGATTAAAGGAACACCACTTTTTTTGAAAATAGGCTCATTTTCCAACTCCCCTAGAGTTAAACAGTTGAGTTTTACCATTTTCGAATCCATTCAGCCGATCTGCGGGTCTGGCGGTACCACTTTTAGCATAGCTTAGCATAGTTCATTGAATCTGATTAGACCGTTAGCATTTCGCTCAAAAATGACCAAAGAGTTTCAATATTTTTCCCATTTAAAACTTGACTCTTCTGTAGTTACATCGTGTACTAAGACCGACAGAAAATGAAAAGTTGCAATTTTCTAGGCTGATATGGCTAGGGACTATACTCTCATTCTGGCGTAATAATCAAGGAACTTGATTACCATTGGTTCAGCAGGCGCAATGATTTTTTTGTTCAGCAGAAGAAAGAAATTCATACAGGTTTGGGACAACTTGAGGGTGAGGAAATGATGACAATTTTTATTTATAAGTGACCTGTCCCTTTAAGATTCTTCAGCTGTTTTTCAGGGAAATCTTTTCTAATTCATAATTAATTATTGCCATGAGAAGGTGGGGTGGACCATAACAGACATACTACTTTGCAAAAGTTGTGCAGCTTAATAACAGTTTGTGTTTTAGCAGCAAAACACAACAAAAGGATGTTGGAAATGTTTATTACTAATCATATTTCAGATGTATTTTAAGCTACTCCCCTTCATATCTTCAATTGAGAAATATCTTGTTGCAAAATAGTTTTGTTTTCACCTGTACAACACTACATCCTTGTTTCAAAACAGGTATTGAGCTCATTGGCATTAATTCTTCCTCTATATGCTTCTTTAGTTCCTCAATTTACTGAATAACAAGTACTTTCTGCGTATCGACTGAAAGTCATTGTCTCTTTGGTTTCCCATGTTTTTTTCAGATGATGTTTGGAAATGAATCACAGTGATAGCACAGGAAGAGATAACTCTTGTTTACACAGTAAACACAGCCAAAACAGCACTTTGTTTTTCCCAGGAAAAGATGCAGAGTGTGCAAGACTTGACCATCCAATAGGCTACTGAATTCCTATGCTGACAATTTGCAAACATGTCAATCATAGAAATTTAAGTCAGCAAAGGGGGCTTGCCCATAATATATATATATTAGGGCTGTCAAATAATTAATCATGATTAATCAATACAAAATAAAAGTTTGAGTTTGCATAATATATGTGGGTGTAGTGTGTGTAATTAATATGTATATATAAATACACACAAATTAATGTATATATTTAAGAGAAATATGTTATTTATGTACAAGATATTTTTATTTATATATAATATATAATATATAAAACTATAAATTAATACATATACTTGTGTAGCGTGTCTGGACCGGTCTCTCTCTCACTCACACAAGGACCACACGAACACTTATTGAGATTCAGCAAAGAATATCTGTAATTAAGAGAAATAATCAGTGGAGCAACGGGGCGACAGCTTCTCCCACTCTGGTACACACAGGATAATTTTCCGGGGAGAAGAGAAAATCACATGCGTCATCGGCCTCAAACATGACTAGACTGAGGCAATCGCATGTCGCACAAGAGGAAACCCCGCAGGTGTGTTCCACTGATAACGTTCCCTCTCCACAAATTCCCAAAGAAAGGTTCTGCTATTTTAGTGCTATTTTCATTTGTGAACGATAATATAAGAACAAAATTTCGTGAAGTTCACTATACCAATCTTTACAAATGTAGAAAAATATAGCATTTATAAACCGATTTAAGAGAAGAAGAAAGATAAAAATAATACAAATACAGAAGGAAATAAACAAGCAAGTTAGATTAAATCAATAAATTTTTCACACCAGTTACATTCTCCCCCCTGAACTTCACAAATTTTGACTATTACAGGGATAGTACACACTGGAGTCATTAAACAAACTGTTACCCAGAATATTGTGCAACAAAGAATGTTTCCCACTCGCAGGGAAGGTGAGTACGGCAGGTTGATCAGGCCTACTGCAATCACCCGCAAAGGGTGCCTTAAACACCATTCATCTCGGATGAGACTTCATCTCTGATCTGGAACAACAATGTACTGAGATACATTAACTCACAGATGTTTAATTGTACAACTCAAAATGATAGAAGAAAATAAAGTTCTAATGTACTGTACATTCTTATTTCAATAAAGATCTTACAACCCCACCAACTGGATTCAGAGATTTGATAGATTGAGTCATGTTCTCTATCAATCTGTTGACGGGTTTCACAATCCTACCCACTCTGGTCCGGACTCCCATTTCACCTTGACCAGGAGGTGGCTCAACAACTTCAGCAAGTGAAACATGACTGTCACCATGGAGAACTGCCTCAGAAAGCAAACTGCAAGAATCACAACTTTCGTCTGGATTGACTACATTGCTGCTCTCCTCGGTACAATCATCTTTTGACACAGGTTGCTCCTGTCCCGATGACTCGGGGACTATGTCCAATGATGCAGCACTATCAGGACTGCAGGAAAACCTCTGAGAATCCTCAGAAGCTGCGGTCTTTTCCACCCAACTGGCAACTCGATCAGACAAAGAACACAACTCGGATGCAGGACCAACATCATCCATGGACACACTTCTACTGCTAAGAACAGATCCGCCACTATACACAGATAATTCAGGTTCTCCCAACTCAAGTGGCAGGAAATTCGCTTGCAACAATAAATTGCGGTGAACAGTTTTCTCCTGACCCGTTCTGGTGTTACGTATGCGGTAAATGTGGCACTGGGGGTTCAACGCAACTACCCTATAAGGCGTGGACTCCCACCTGTCTGCCAGTTTTCTCTTCCCACGTTCACCTTTGTTGGCCAGCAGAACTTGATCACCCAACTCAATGTTACGACCCTTCGTCCTTTGGTTGTACAACTCTGTCTGACGTTGTTGACTGGAGTCTATGTTCTTCTGAGCAACAGTAAGTGCCTCTTTCAGGTCAGCTTTTAATCTCTTTACGTACTTGTCGTAATCAACAACGTCACAGTCTCTCTCGATGTTGCCGAACATTACATCTACGGGCAGCTTTGGGATTCTACCGAACATTAAGAAAAAGGGAGCGTAGCCGGTGGACTCATGCGCGGTACAGTTATATGCAAAGGTTAGAGTCTGAAGCAACTGTGACCACTTTTCTTTGGACCTTGGTGGGAGTGCTCTGATCATGTTGCCCAAGGTTCTGTTGAACCGCTCAACGCTCCCATTTCCCATTGGATGATAGGCAGTTGTTCGTGACTTTTTTACTCCGGCAACCTGCAGCAACTCTCGAATCAGTTGGCTTTCAAAGTTGGCCCCCTGATCCGAGTGGATCCTGTCAGGAAAACCGTACACACAAAAATAACGATCCCACAATTGTTGTGCTACCTGCTTTGCGGACTGGTCACGGCAAAGGAAAGCATGAGACATCCGAGAAAAATGGTCGGTCACGACCAGCACATCAACATTACGACCTTTTGAGCTTTCTGCTGTCCAAAAATCAATGCATACTAGCTCCATTGGACTTGATGTTTTCACGCTCTCTAAAGGGGCTCTGCCTTCGGGTTCAAGCGTTTTACTGACGACGCAGCGCTTACAACACTTAACGTACCTACGGACGTCTTGTTCCAACCCGACCCAAAAGAACCTTTGTCTGGCCAGGTACATAGTTCTACCTTGGCCCTGGTGCCCTGCTTCGTCGTGAACGCCTGTCATCATTTGCGTAATTAAAGAAGATGGGACAATGTACTGTAACCGTTTCTTTCCTGTCAAGTTATCTTTGCTTGCGCGATACAGCACACCATCGAGTAACTTTAATTTGTCCCACTGTTTCAAGACTCTGAGCACCTTATATGTCTCACCAGCACGCTCACGACGTGAGGCTCTCTTGCCCCTATTGACATAAAACAGGACCCTGGACAGACAAGGATCGTTTTGTTGTCTGTCTCGAAGCTCGTCTAACGAGAAGACTGGTAACGGGCACTGTCCAGGAGGCAATAAATGTTGGGTGTCTTGGGCAATCCAGGAGATTGCCCTTGACTCAACTCCTGCTTCCCAGTCACTGTGACCCTCCAACACTGCAGACACTTCAGCACTGGAGAGTGGACAACGACTTGGTGTTACACAAGGAGAAAATTCAGCACTCTGGATACCAGCACTAAGCCTGAATGCGTCCTGCACTGTCTCTCTCTCAAATTGCTCTGCTTCATTAAGCAACACACTGTAAGGTTCATTCAGCAACCTCTGACTGACCCGGTTATGAACAAAGGGTTGACGGCTTAAAGCATCGGCCACTACGTTCTTACTGCCGGGTATATACTTGATACTGAAACGATAGGGCGCCAACTTGGAAACCCATCTCTGCTCACACGCGTCGAGTTTAGGCTTTGTAAGGATGTAAGTTAAGGGATTGTTGTCCGTCCAAACAACAAATTCGTGGCCTTTCAGCCAGTGGCTGAATTTGTCGCAGACGGACCACTTCAAAGCCAAAAACTCTAAGCGGTGAGCAGGATACTTCGCCTGAGCGCGCGTAAGGGCTTTGCTTGCAAAAGCGATCGGACGAGCTCTAGTCTCACCCTCTGCAACCTGTGATAACACAGCACCCAAACCGTCCATGGACGCGTCAGTGGACAAAATAAACGGGCGACAGAAATCAGGATGCGTGAGTACCACCGAATTGATCAGAGCAGCTTTTAACTGCTGGAAGGCCCTACTGTGCTCTTCCTTCCAGTCACCAGGACTCAGCTTTCTGAACGCAGCAGCACCCTTCCCCAGAGGCTTCTTGCCCCTTGGCGCAGCTGTCAAAGCAAAAAGAGGTTTCGCGATTGTGGAGCAATTTTGGATAAACCTCTGGTAATACAGCACCATACCAAGGAACGATTTGATCTTTCTTTGGGAGGGAGTTACCCCATCTTCCATCATTAAATCAGACTCTGTCACTGCTCCAATAGCGCTGACCTTATCTGGGTCAGTCGCTACCCCTGAACTGTCAATGACATGCCCTAAAAACCGCACGCTCCTCCGGAGGAAATGACACTTTTTGGGCGCTAACTTTAAACCATGCTCTCTGAGCCTACCGAACACTAACTCGAGCCTCTTAATGGCCTCGCTCTCGTTTGGGGCATACACGAGTAGGTCATCCAGATAGCAAAGCAACGTCAGGAAGTTTTGATCGCCGAAGATGTTAGTCATTAGGCGCATAAAACTGGCGGGGCTATTGCACAACCCTTGCGGTAACCGATTAAACTCAAACAGCCCCATCGGCGTTGTGAAGGCCGTAAGCTTTTTGTCCTCCTCGGCCATTGCGATATTATAAAAGCCAGAGGTAAGATCCATCGCGCTAAAGATCGCATTTCCGCCTAAGGCCGCCAAGCAGTCTGCTTGGTGAGGTAAGGGGTGAGCGTCTTTGATGGTCCGGGCATTAAGCCAGCGGTAATCAACGCAAACACGAAGATCACCACTTTTCTTCCATACCAGGACCAGCGGAGACGCCCATTCACTACAAGACTTTCGGATAATCTCTTGCTCTTCCATATCAGAGAGCACTTTTCTCAGCGTCTGATAATGAGCTGGAGGAACACGCCGATACGGAAGTCTAAACGGCCGGTTATCAGACAGGTGGATCCTATGGACAAATTCTTTGGCCTTACCACAGTCTAACTTATGTTTAGAAAACACATCTTGATGTTTCTGAATCAACTGCAGAAGCTGGTCTTTCCAATATGGAGTCACCTCGCAGGACTCAATGTCAAGATCACTAAGACCGAGCTTCTGCAGTGCTTCACGAATACCCAAGGAAGAACTCACCCCCACGTCTACGCTAGAGGAGACGGACTGGCTCTGCACGTTTACATTCTCCAAATCACAGTGTTCGGGCGGCACGTCCAGGTCTTCAACTGCTAAAACAGGAGATACGTCTGCTATTTTAGTGTTACGTCTCAAAGTGACAGGCTTATTGGATGGGTTAATCAACTTAATCGGCACCCATCTATCACCAGGCAATGTGGCTATAACACGCCCGACAAGAACACCTTTCTTATGAGTTTGTGCCTTAGATGGCTCAACTAACACGGTACTACCCACAGAAATGATGGAACTGGTCGGGAGTCTGCCCCACACAAGGTGCTCTTGTTGAGGTAAAAGCGTGACAGCTTGAGTGAGCTTAGCGGTACCGACAACGGTTGGGATGTTACCACCTTCCCATCTGTCATGCCCAGACAGCATACTCAAAAAACGCTGAATTTCTGGTTCTCCTGTTGAGTTTGGCTGGTTCATAACGCGCCAGTAGCTTTGGGACTGCTTAAGTTGACCGAGAACATACTTGATGACGTTAGTACCAACAATTAATTGGTCTTTTTGCCCTGGTACAACCAAGGTAGGCACAACGACTGAGAATCCATACACACACATCTTTAGCTGATGGATACACTTGGGTTTGACCCGAACACCACCACACCCTACAAACAAAACATCGGCATGGGGCTGCCCAGACTCAAGAATCCCACATGTATCCAGCAACTTGCGCTCGATTTCCTCATTAATAGTACATGCCATAGAACCCGTGTCTAACAGGCCTTGGCAAGTGACTGTATCATTCACCAACACATCAGTATAAAACAAACTGTCAGCTTTTTCCAGCTTCGCGATGTTTTGGAACAAAATGATACTGCCACTTGACTCAACCTGACAAAGGTTGCTATATACGACCATTGGATCATCTTCGCTGGTGAGAGGCTGACTCTCAACACTCACACTGCCCTCTCCCCAGTGTGAGTGGTCTAGTTTCCCTGACCGTCGCTGGTCTGGGCTGCACCTTGGCCAACAACTCTGTGACACTGTTTACGCTGATGTCCAAACTCTAAACAATCAAGGCATCTTCTTTCTCTCATGCAGTGTGAACGGGTTGAATGAGATCGGTTTCCGCACACTGCACATGGGGATGCTCGATACCACGGTGACATACGAGGCTTTGGTTCTGAAACAGGTTGAGTTGTGCGTTCCAGCACCCTTTCTAGCATTTTCAGTACGCGCTCTAAAGTGCCCAATTCTGCGGCTTCACTTGTTTTAGGGTGTGGGCTTGCAGTACACGCAGCAGAGGTTACACCTGCACTTTCGCTTCCCACTGCTACCTGCATGCTGATTGGCTTTTCGGCAACAACAACCTGATTTACTGCAACTTTGGGCACAGATGGAAGAGGATTTCGTGACTTAAAGTCTCTCTCATGCTCGTCGATGGCCTCTTGGACCTCCTCAGCTGACCATTTGCTTATGGGCTTACACCTGAAAACATTGGAAAGATCAAGATTGGGACAGTTCCTGATAAACATCATTGCTATCTCTGAGCTCATATTTTCCATCTTGCTACCACATCTTTGCAGGTGAGCATCTGCTAGCTCAGCTGCCTCGTTCAACTTGACCCAATAGTCAACAGGGTGCTCGTTATGCTTCGGATGGGTTGCATAAAAATCGGCTAGCGGCTGGCACGAGCCAGGACTCTCACTGAAATAGCGCTGCAGTACTTCGTAGACAACTTCAGGGCTAAGCACAACAACCGGGCTACTTTTTAGTTTAACCTTGACAATGCTCTTTGCACGGCCACTGAGATGGTTCAGTATTTCCTCTACCCCGTCGACTTTGCTGCAGCCCTTTTTGGACAAATACACATTCATCTGTTCAATCCACTCTAAGATGGAACATTTGTCACTACCGTCCCCTCTGAACATTTGTGGTTCTTTAATGTCAGCTTTGACTATGAGGTTTAATTTGGACAGATCAAGGCTCGTAGAAAGGGGCATTGTGCTAGAGGGTTGCTGTTCAAATAATGGAACGGAACCAGGTGATGTTGAAGTCTGGTTTGTTAACAACCGTGTGACAATGGAGTCACCTATCTGGCTTCCGAGCTCACCAATAAGGTCACGCAGTTGCTGCGTAACACTGTCAGGACCAGCATTGGCAGGGGTGGAAGACTTTGGTTTACTCGACTCATTAAGCACAGTCGGATCAGTCGCAGAATCATAGACCAAGATACGTGGTTTGCCAACTACAGGCTCGGATACCCCAAACAACCCACGCCCCCTGCCAATGTGTGGCGTCACTAAATCTTCATTCCATCCCCCTTCGGCCATATTGTCAATTTTAGATAGTGATAAGCATAAACAAGGGAAAAAAATTAAGCCACCCCACAATTACTGTATGCTTAAACAAGCAGAAATGAGGAAAAAAAGTCAAAAAAGTGGAAAACAGTTCAATGTGCGCAAAGTGTAAAGTCCGATGTGTGTGTAATGTGGAACGAGAGCTCAGTTACTCAGTTCAGTTCAATGTCCAGACACCGCCACTAGAACGTCAACGATGAAGATCCTTCGTCCATCAGTTGCAGAAGCGTTGTGATCCAGCGTTGTGATCCAGCGTTGTCAAACCCCAGCGATCGGCTGCAGCAGATCTGGCGCATCCGGGTCACGGCACCAAATTATGTAGCGTGTCTGGACCGGTCTCTCTCTCACTCACACAAGGACCACACGAACACTTATTGAGATTCAGCAAAGAATATCTGTAATTAAGAGAAATAATCAGTGGAGCAACGGGGCGACAGCTTCTCCCACTCTGGTACACACAGGATAATTTTCCGGGGAGAAGAGAAAATCACATGCGTCATCGGCCTCAAACATGACTAGACTGAGGCAATCGCATGTCGCACAAGAGGAAACCCCGCAGGTGTGTTCCACTGATAACGTTCCCTCTCCACAAATTCCCAAAGAAAGGTTCTGCTATTTTAGTGCTATTTTCATTTGTGAACGATAATATAAGAACAAAATTTCGTGAAGTTCACTATACCAATCTTTACAAATGTAGAAAAATATAGCATTTATAAACCGATTTAAGAGAAGAAGAAAGATAAAAATAATACAAATACAGAAGGAAATAAACAAGCAAGTTAGATTAAATCAATAAATTTTTCACACCAGTTACACTTGTAAATATTTCTCAAATATATACATGAATGTGTTTGTATTTATATATACATATTAATTACACACACTACACCCACATATATTATGCAAACTCAAACTTTTATTTTGTATTGATTAATCATGATTAATTATTTGACAGCCCTAATATATATATATATATATGTGTGTGTGTGTGTGTGTGTGTGTGTGTGTGACCCTAGACCACAAAACCAGTCATAGGGGTCATTTTTTTGAAATTGAGATTTATACATCATCTGAAAGCTGATTTAATAAGCTTTCCATTTATGTATGGTTTGTTATGACAATATTTGCCCGAGATACATCTATTTAAAAATCTGGAATCTGAGGGTGCAAAAAAAAAAAAAAATCAAAATATTGAGAAAATCACCTTTAAAGTTGTCCAAATGAAGTCCTTAGCAATGCATATCCACTCACAAAAATACATTTTTAATATATTTACAGTAGTACATTTATAAAATATATTCATGGAACATGATCTCTACTTAATATCCTAATGATTTTTGGCATAAAAGAAAAATCTATAATTTTGACTCATACACGGGTATATTTGGCTATTGCTACAAATATACCCGTGTGACTTATGACTGGTTTACACACACACACACACACACACACACACACACACACACATAGTTGATTGAAGCTGGCATGGGGAACAACATCTCCACCCTCTGATTTGATTAGAAATGAGAAATGACATCACTGAAGAGGAACCAAAAACTATTCCTAAGTCACATGCATAATTTATTCAAAATATCTTTGTTTATTATTAGCAATTTATTCTATTTTTCTATAATGTATACTAATATATATATATATATACACTGTACTTTATACCTGTCCGTGATACCGTGATAAAGATCATGCAAATGATGTCACCTGGGAGTCTGCGCACTATCAGCATGATGCCATTAGTCACCAGTTTCAGTCAGTGCCGTCATTACAATCAGCGAGAAGAGGAAAGAAGTTTCTAATGATTTAGTAGAACAGATCAAAGTTTTATCTCCCTCTTCAGGTAAAGTCTTCAAGTGTCTGCTGACGTCACACTCAGGGATAGGCTGCGTCACGTGGTACAACTTTCCAAACCTGTGTGTGTTTCCCGAAAAAAAGTCTAGAGGAACAAAAACCCTTTGATAGTGGAAAAGGTAAGACGAAACCATCCTTAAAGTTCATTATTTAATCTTTACGTATAATACCCTTATGTAGCACAAAAATACGCGACACTTCTGATCGTTGTTGTATTAGTATAGCCTAAACACATCTGTCTGTCAGTGCTGTTGTTGTCATGTCGTTACTAAACGTTCTTCTTATGCCTTATATTTTAAACATGTCTTAAATAAAGCAGATATCTTAGTTTATAGAGTGGATATACTCACTATTTAGAATGATTAACAATCATTTAAACTTCGCTGACCTGTTGATCCCGCGGTGTTTTTCTTAAACGCGCGTTCACTGCAGTGCAACATTGTTTCAATTTAGAATGGAATGTCTGAATAGATTCTTTGTAGAATTTTAAATGGCGCGAACGTGTTGTATTATTCAGTATTGGTAATTAGTTAGATTGCTGAATTGCTGCCAGCAACACACCAAAAACGATTACCATGTTTCTGTACTATGGTATTTATATATCATGCATGTAATTATTACCACTGTGAGGTCTGAAAAACATGGTGCCCCCAAAGCACTTTGGAGACTGTTACTTTTTAGTACTTTTTTTTTGTTTTGTTAGTGTCATATGATGTACATACAGGTATTTTTGGCTTTTCATTAATGTGTTGATTGCTTTTAATAATATATAACTTTTTTTATTTTTGTACACCTCTTGTTATTGTCTTTCAGGCCTTTGAATTCACATTCATCCAATGAAGTTTTACGCACTGAACTCGAGGCCAATGTAAGTCTTGCTGAGTGACTGCGTGTGAAAGGTATTCTATAAAATGTATTTTGTTTTTCCTTAATTGTAATACTTGTTATACTTTTCTCTCATTAGGTAAACTATGCTTAAGGAAGAACATAACATGGAGATTGTTGTTTTCCTTATTTTATGCTGTTGACGCAGAGTTAGTAGTGTATGATTACCCAATCAGACATCTAGTGCTTGAACAGGCATGTTAATTTCTCTCTGTGGTTGTCTTGATTCTATCTCTACCTCTGTGGGTTTAGCTAGTAATGACGGGTTACTGTTACAGTCGTCGCTATGTTCAGGTTACAGAGTTAGACTGACTGACCGACCTGGGGAGCACCTGTGTCCGAGAACATTATTCTACATAGATCAGTATAAAAACACTTTACACGGCTCTCTGGAATGCCCTGGCCAATCGCAGCATTGCATGGTTAAATATTATTGTATAATTATTACACTTTACGTCCTGATTAGTGGTTGACCAATATGGATTTTTTTAATGACCAATGCCAATATCTTGGAGAGCAGGGTGGCCGATATAAAGACAATATTCTGCTATTTTATTTGGATAACATGCATCACAATGGCTGCAGACAAAATTTAGATTTATTTGTACAATTGCTGCAGTGAAAGTAGATTTATTTGACATATTTACTCATTTAGAAATAATAGATTGTAACATGAATCAGTATGAAACATAATTTGAACTTGATAAAATATAAGTATTTAAAATAAACAGAGTTATGCTTTAGCAACTTCTTGAATAGTTAACAATATGAATAAAAAGGAAGTAAACACTAACCAACAGAGAACGCAGTAATCTGATAAGTGTGTGCGGACTTGGAATCATATTTTCTCAAATAAAGATTATGCGATGCTAATTTTACATACAGTACACAGTGACATATGACATGAATATGATGTAGCAAACTGGATATACTGTAGCACAGCATAGTTTGAAGTCAAGGTTTTAAAGGCACAATATGTAAAATATCCAAAAACCATTATAACAATGTTATATATTTTGCTGACTTGTGTACTTGCATTGTCCAAAATGTTTCCAAGAATGTTTAATCCGGAGAAATAAGTAATTTTAACCAGGACACGGACCGTGCAATACCTGCATTACCCTCGATTTCCGGTTTTATTTTGTAGAAACCATGGAAACACCAAAGACGTTTTTATATATTATGTGTTTTATTAGACAGGGGAGCAACTGTTTGGATACATTCATCGACAGAAAACGAATCATGTTATATAGCTCAACACAGTAAGTCTTATTGTTTAAATCTCGTATTCTTGATTTACCGCGAGTACCATGTTTTACCATGACTAATATCGATCTAGTTTACTGCAGTGTGCAACAAGTGTCTCATAGCAGCCACCGAGTGAACACTGAGTTGCACTATAACAGCTTTCAACACACAAATGCATCTAATATGATAAACAGCGCTGCGTTACCCCACATACGCTTGAGTGGAAAAAGTGGAAGCGCCGACTGCGGCATAATAAAAGTGAAGACAACATCTCCCATGATTCTGCAAAATCAAGGCGTCATCAAGCTAGGCCTTTGTTTTGAATAAGCGACCTCTAGCGGCAAAAATTTACATTGTGTGCCTTTAAAGATTGCGCTTGCATCAGTGCGCATGTGCTGCCTTTCTTAGCACTGTCAAAATAAAAGTCCTGTCACTGTCACAATAAAAGCTGCTTCCGACACTTATCAGCCCAACAGAATAACTTGTCAGCCGTTACTGATCATTTAAAAATGCCAAATATTGGCTAATATATCAGCCTTGGTGATATATTGTTCAACCATTAGTCCTGATCACATGTCAAATTTTTATTTTGCAAAAATAGCCAACTGAATATTCATTATATTACTTAAATATTGTGTACATACACTCAATACATAATTTTTCATCCCTTTAAGACACTGTTGCTCCTCAGGAATTTGTTTCTTGTATCTCCTCTTGGTATCCTAAATGATGATTATTGGTTTTAAATGCCTTTTATCTGCTTTGGAGAAGGTTTTTGCATAATATC
The DNA here is from genome assembly GCA_036281575.1 of Ancherythroculter nigrocauda. Classification (NCBI taxonomy): domain Eukaryota; kingdom Metazoa; phylum Chordata; class Actinopteri; order Cypriniformes; family Xenocyprididae; genus Ancherythroculter; species Ancherythroculter nigrocauda. The sequence continues at coordinate 3,284,302 of VTFQ01000002.1, forward strand.
TTCATGCTTTAGTTTTCTCTGGTGCTTTTTACTTGAATAGAACACTTGCATTTCTTACACCACAAGTGGATTTATCATAAAATCATCAAGATTACCCATAGTTGGTAAAAACCAACATGCAAGCAGCAATTTTGCATACTTTGCTACAGTTTCTGTAATATTTACATGCTCTAGCATACAATACCCGCTCTATAATAGCGGTTCTCAACTGGTTTTGCTTCAGGACCCAGATTTTACATTGAACATCAACTGATGAACATCAACCAAAATGTACAAGAATTGATATAGAAGCAGAACTGCAATTAATATAAGAGTGTTTGATTTAGTGCACTTCCTTTCACATCAACAACAAAAGTTATGTGAATCGGCAAGTTCTTCCTATTCAAAAGTTAATTTTGTAACTTTTCTAACTTTGCAAAATAGATGAAAATAAAAGGCAATATCTAGTCAGTTGCATTGTACAAAAAAGACCTGTCACCAATTTTTGGCTCACGAACCACCAGTTGAGAACCACTACTCTACAAGAACAAAAACCAGTTTCCTAGATCTTTTCTTAAGCCTGTTTACTTCATGTTGCTCTAGGGATAATTGCATTCCTCACTCGGCCTTGTGCCTGAAACATGCTCCACTACAACGATGTTCCCAGAGGCTCGCTTCCGAGTCTTCGCGGCTTGGATGATCACAGGACATCTGAGTCTTTAAGCTCCGAACCACTTCCACCACCTCCCCTACCGGACCAACCACCAATAGGCCCCGAGTTTGATCCCAGCGGAAGCGACAACGAGGACTCTGCCATCGACATCAAACCCGTCCACCGCTTCATCCCAGACTCATGGAAGAACTTTTTCAGGTCCAGCAGCAGAAGCAGCAAGTTGAAGTCAATGTTGGGGTCGAGCAGCAAGAACGCCACCACTGACGGCATTCGCTGCTCTCCTCCGCAGTCTCCGTCACTTCCCGGCTCGTACCGCGACCAGTACGGTGGATCCGGAGGAAGTTATAACTCGCGTAAAGAGCGTGAGGCAATGCTGTTGGGCAACCCTGTGGAATCCTTTGACGGCCGTACAGTGCACACAGCTTTGACATACAGTGAAAAAGTCGAGGAATACAACCAGCGCTACTCCTACATGAAGTCTTGGGCTGGACTTTTACGTATTCTTGGTTGCGTTGAGCTGCTTCTGGGGGCGGCAATATTTGCATGCGTATGTGCTTACATTCATAAAGACAATGAATGGTATAACATGTTTGGATACTCGTCACCTGGTGGGTTTTCTGGAGGAGGTTACGGAGGTTCTTATGGAGGCTCTTACGGAGGCGGTTATGGCAATACCTACTACACCGGACCCAAGACGCCATTCATCCTGGTGGTGGCGGGATTGGCATGGATAGTGACTGTTATCATGCTTGTCTTGGGAATGACCATGTATTATCGAACTATCCTTTTAGACTCAAATTGGTGGCCCTTAACGGAGTTCTTCATAAACCTGGCTCTTGCGCTCCTGTTTTTGGCAGCTGGTTGCGTGTACGTGAATGACACTCTACGAGGTGGACTCTGCAGCTATCCGGTCTTCAATAATGGCATTAATGGTGCGTTCTGTCGCACGGAGGCTGGACAGACAGCGGCTATCATTTTCCTGTTCTTCACCATGATCGTGTACTTGATCGGAGCCATAGTCTGTCTGAAAATGTGGCGGCACGAGGCAGCTCGGCGACTACGAGAACGGAATGGGCACGAGGTGAGATTTTCTGCCCAGATTACTTCAAACCTTAAGTTAATTTATGTATTTGTTCTTATTTCAGTGGATGATTTCTTAAGCTTGATTTGGTTGAGATTTGTTAGGTGGTCAGATAAACGTAATCTAAGCAGAACCAGCACACTTAAAGGGTTAGTTCACCCAAAAATGAAAATGATGTCATTAATGACTCACCCTCATGTCATTCCAAACCCGTAAGACCTCCGTTCATCTTCGGAACACAGTTTAAGATATTTTAAATTTAGTCCGAGAGCTTTCTGTACCTCCATTGAAAATGTATGTACGGTATACTGTCCATGTCCAGAAAGGTAATAAAAACATCATCAAAGTAGTCCATGTGACACTGTGGGTTAGTTAGAAGTTTTTGAAGCATCGAAAATACATTTTGGTCCAAAAATAACAAAAACTACGACTTTATTCAGCATTGTATTCTCTTCCGGGTCTGTTGTCAATCCGGGTTCACGACTCCGCAGTGACGCTGCTGATGTAAGACGCTGATGACGTGTTATCCGGTGCGCCCGAGCTTCGTTTACAGTCTGAGGGAGACGCACGCTGTATTCAAGCTATTCTACATTGTTTGTATTTTGGTATTGCTATATTTTTTAAAATGGTGCATAAGTGTGCATGTCGCGAATGTCCTAATCGCCAAAAACAACGATGTAAAAGTGCATTACCAACGCCGACAGATGAAAGGATTCAATGGAATCAATTCAGTGGAATCAATTCAATGGAATCAATTCAATGGAAAGGATTCCGGAAGAGAATAAACGTGATCTAAGTGATCTATTTATATATATTTTATATTACATATAAATATAAATATTTTTATATATAAATATATATATTTTTTCTTAAATATATACATATATGTGCATGTATTTATATATACATAATTATTATACACAGAACACACACATATATTACGTAACACAGACTTTTATTTTACAAACGATTAATCACGATTGCAATGTTGTTAATGCAGCTCTAGTCCAGTCAAATGCATTTTCGACTACCTCTGGAAGTGGTCGAAAGTGGACAAGCTCAGAATGTTTTTAGACTTGTATTTAGTGTTGTTTTTGTGATCCATTCGACCAAAATGTATCTTAATACCAGGTGTAAACAGGGCCATTGTGATCTACTGTAAGCAGAACCAGCACACTTAATCTGAGTTAACATGTTTTGTTGGTCACATGGTTTCTATTTCTGTTATGTACTATATTCTAAATCAGTGTTACTTTGTATATAGTACTTACAGTGTTTTATTTTATTCTATTTATTGCAATAATAATAAATATATAAAATATACCTAGTGTATTTTATGGCAGTTAATCTTGAGGTGTTATTGGCAGTATCTTCATTGTTCTAATTAAATATAGTTAAATAAAACAACAACTGAATCACCTCTACTTCTGTTTTACAGATGCTGCCAAGAGATTCTCCTGCTGATGTGCATTTGGCAAGTATTTTAGCTCTGTTTGTTCTCATGTTTACCCATGGTGCATTGCTTTCTGATATATAACTTCAATGCACAGTATAGCAATGAAATTAATAATTCTAGTCAGTTATGACTAATAAGTGTTTCCTTGATTCACAAGCAGACATTTCTATTGCCAGTTTTACGTTAGCATACTGGAAACCTATTTGGCAACTATAAGAAATTGATTTAAAGATTTAAGTGCATCTTGATTCCAGATGTTATTTGATTATTCCTTAGGTAATTTACTACCATCCATTTACCTTCCTCTGTGATTGACAGTGGCAAACAAGATCTAGAATGAAACCTTACAAAATAGAGCGCTGCAGTGACAAAAAAAACAATATGATTATCCATTGACTTTTGGATTATTGCAAAACACAAGCTTTGTGACCAACAAAAGTTTATGATTCTTACTTTTGTTCATCATGATCATCCTCTTCACTGAAATAGGTTGTTGATGGACCAAGGGAGCCAATGTCTGTCTCAGGGCCAGTACATCACACACACACTGCCGCCCCTGCCGTCTCCAAGCCCAAAATTGTGAAAGGGTATATTCCAGCTGGACACACTCCTAAACCTGTGATCATGCCAGACTACATCGCGTGAGTACCTGATTCACAATCAGACAGAAAACTCACAAAAGGGTATTTTATGACCTTGATATGCTTTGATAAATCATCTCATCCTTGTGTTTTGTCTTTCCCTGCAGTAAATATCCAGCGATTCGAACCGACGATCAGCGGGACCAATATAAAGCCGTGTTTAATGACCAGTATTCTGAGTATAAAGAGCTCCATGCAGAAGTTCAAGTGATACTGAAGAAGTTTGATGAAATGGATGTTATGATGCAGAATTTACCGCAAAACCCCACCAATCACATGGTCAGTTGATATTCACTTTTATTACTTTCTCTGTCCTTTGTGACTGCTTATATAAAGGAATTTTATTATGAATACATCAACAAGGCATCACGCTGTAAAAATTATTTTTCAAAGTTGTAAGTAAAACAAAGATTATTGGAGTACGTTTTACAAAAAAATACTATTTTAGTCTTTCTGCTTCAAAATTTCATGTTTAATTTAATGTGCTACTTGCTGGGTGTTTTTATTATTATTATTTGTAAAATTTCTAAGTAAATCCTACTGTACACCTTTTTTTTTCAGCGATTTTCAAATGGAAAATCAAATTTTTATTCTCAATTTTTGCAGTATGTTTCTTAAATGTTCCCTGTTGGACTTTAGAACAACATTTAATAAATGTTTTGATGCTTCATCTTTAGAAATTTTGTGAATTTGCACTTTTCAAAGTCAAAACTTCATAAATGCCACAGGAATGAATGTGTGCTTACTTGGGTTGCAGCTTTCAAGTAAAGGATTTTACCTTAAATGTGATCATGTTATCAAATCTTTTTATTTTCCTCTTCTCTAGCTTGTTTCCTAAATCTAGTTGTCTAATAACCCTGGCATTGCATATTAAAAAAAATTGTTTGCTCTTTGACAAGTTGCTTTGTGTAAAAGCTTCTGCTAAATGCATAAATGTAAATGTAAATCATGTATTGCAGAACCTTATTCTAGTCTTCTTAAAAAAAATTCTCCCATTTTCTATCTTAGGAGCGTGAACGCATCAACAAAATCCTGCAGGAATATCAGCGGAAGAAGATGGTGAGTTATTGACGTCCATTCTGAGAGTGTTTTGAGAAAACATACCCGCTGTAAATATCTAGTGGCCATTAAAACTGCATTGTGCATTATTTAATTAAAGCTTCATTTATTTTATTAATATTATTTTTAAATTATTAAAAAGAAATTATGTCAAAGGAATTATTTACTTTTTGTTTGTTTTTTTTTTTCATTTAACCCTCTGGTGCTCTTTTTTTTATTTTATTTCAATGAAATGAATGCTAAAATTAAACTGTATTTTAGTTTGATAATGTTTTTTATTTAATATTTTGTATTTTTAGGGTATTTTATGGTACCAGTTTATATTTATGCAGTAGTTATAATCCATTTATTCACTTTTTTATTCCATTTATTTACCTGAAAATGAAATTTCCAACTTAAACTGTCATAAATCTTAATCTTAAGACTTAAGTTTGGTCTTTTTTTTAAAGACGACACTTGGCAGATTTTTGCTGAAGTCAAAAAAGTAAAAAAATAATAATAACTTAAAGTCATAGAATTGTACGTTCATTGTAATGAAAAATGCTGAAAAATACTATTTTTAATTTTTATATGAAATATGTATTATATAATTATATATATAATAAATTTTTTTTTTTTTTTCAAAATACGTTTTACTCTAAAACTGAGAGAAAATCCATAAGAAAAGCCATAAATCTAAACAAATTTTGTTCCAAATTTGAGCTTGATATCACAAAAATTAGCTTTCAGTAAGATGTTGTTTGGGCGCAGTACCAAAGGTTTCCACTAGATGAAATTTGTTTCCCATTAATTTCCAATGCGCTCATTTTTGATCACGAGGAGTGAAAGTGACAAATTTTTTATGTCCATGTTTATTTTTTGTTCACATAGCAAGTCCCAAAACCTTTCCCAAGTTTCGTACCGTTCCAATTAAGTAAAACATTCTAAAAAAAACAAAAACAAAAAAAAAACAAAGTTTTTCGGTCAAAAATAAGCCCAGAGGGAATTGTGTCACTCGCAGCATCATACATAAGCTAGATGTGAAAACAATGTGATTTTGATTGTCATACTTTTGTTTTGGTGGCTAAATGTTAAAAATATTCCACATTTTACATTCACGAGGGTCAGGTCACTATTCTTACAGTTTAATATTTAAACCATGCACAAGTGTACACTTGACAAAAGTTAATGGTGATAATTTGATCATACTTTCAGCTATCAAAAGTGTAGCACTCTCAGCTCAGATTAACACATATTACCATATTTAAATCCTTTACACAGAGATCTGCTGCCTTTTCCCCAAAAAAATCAGTGTACAGATACTGTGTGGGCCTGTACAGGCCAGTAGGTTTTGTCTAGATGTTGCTGGCTGATTTATAACATTGTGAAGAGCAAGTGGAGGAAGAAAGAAAGGAGGATGAGGAAAGGGGTGGAGGCTGTTTTTCTCACAGGATTTGCTCCATTGTGTCTATTCAAGAGGAGGAAATAACTGTAGTCACCCAGACCAATCAGTGGCCTCTCTAAGACAGTTTGAGCTATATTTTGAGTGATGGCACAGGAAAATAATCAAGACAAGTGATTTTCCAGCACCTCAGATGAGCTGCGTTAACAACTAGTAATTCGGTTTGGTTGTACAATAGAGTATAACCAATTTTAATCACTGTGTATAGAGAAAATATTCAGTTCCCACTCTGGGATGGTGGTCTTATTGATGTCTCTGGTGTTGTTTTTGTCCCAAGGATCCCTCATTTCTAGAGAAGAAGGAAAGATGCGAGTATCTGAAGAACAAACTCTCCCATATCAAGCAGAGGATTCACGAGTATGACAAAGTCATGGGCTGGAACGATGGTTACGGCTGAAACGAGCGGCGCTAAATTTGAACCTGCTGTGATGGTCCTTCCTTTTTCACGTCGTTTTACACTGAACATGTGACCACTGCGTCTGAGAGCCTCGCTGGTCTGGATGGTCGTTAATTTTTACAAACAATAATGAAATGAGAGATGGAAAACTTGCATGCTCTTAATGTACGCACTGACTGAAAATATTTTCTTTTTCATGTTGTATTTCATAATGCTGACTAAAAGTGCATGATGTTTAAAGAAATGTTTCATCTTTTGTATCTATGCAGAAATGCTGTTTTTTATCAGTTTGTTTGAATTGATTTTATGCACTGTTCAATGATTTTTTTTTTTTTGTGCTACTGTGTTGAAGTTGTGTTCAACAACAGCCTGTCGCCTTGTCCTTATATTTTCAGTGTTGCAAATGCATTTTGATGAGCTGAATAGGTGATTTATATGCAAATACTGTAACGAGTGAAAAGTCGAAGCATTTCATGCAAATTTGTTGTAATTTAGTTAATCTTTGAATAAAAAAGTCCAGCCGAGAGGCAATTCAGACACACCAGAGAAACTCCATGACCAAAAAATCACATATTTATATGTTAAAGATGATTATGATTTCACTTTTTTAACTTTAGTTAGTGTGTAATGTTGCTGTTTTAACACAAACAACATCTGCAAAGTTCAATGCAAAGGGAGATATTTTACAGAAATCACTTTTTAAGGACTACAGCAAACGGCTGGTAGGGCTTCTTCATGAATTCACTAACCTTAAAATTTACATAAACCCCGCCCCTGAGAACACACAACAAAGGGGGCGGGGCCATGTTGGGCTGCTTCAGAGAAGAGGAAGAGTTGTTGTAGTAGAGTGTTGTTGTCATGCCGTCATTTTACGCCGGACTGCTTCACAAACGAGGGTCAATTCAACACTGGATTTGCACAAAAGATGACGACACATGCTAGTGGATGAGTTGAATCAACTCCACAGCAACTACATAAATTTATCCACTAACCATTCAGAAACGTCTAAAAGTTGTAACTTCTTCCTGAGTCTCTCCATCAGTGTCGACTCCGGTTTGAACAATGTAAGGCTGAACACCGTTACTGACAATCCTCATTTTGGCTGCGTGAGATTCTCCAGCTTTGTTGTGGTTGAGCTGTTAAAGCTCCGCCCTCTTCTGGAAAGGGGGCGGGAGCAGCAGCTCATTTGCATTTAAAGGGACACACACAAAAACGGTGTGTTTTTGCTCACACCCTATTTTGAGCTGAAACTTCACAGACACATTCTGGAGACACCAGAGACTTATATTACATCTTGTAAAGGGGACCATTATTGGAAATGCAATAGCAAGCTTGCATGTTGTCAAACAATTTGCTGTGGTAAACTCACTTCTCTTCTAAGCATCCCCATTTTTCAATTCCCGTCTAGACAGACTACTTTTAGAATACACTTCCATTTCCCTTTATGTTCGATTGCAACGTAAGCATAAAACATTTAAGAATTCCTTTAACACATTCATAACTAATTTTTAAAACATTTTATTCTCCATCAAAAAATAAATGTAACCACAAGTTCAATTATATTGGAATAAAAAGTACATATAATGCAATACATTTTGTGACATTTTAAACTTTCTCTGATGTCATGATGCATGATTCTCACCATTTAAAGCGTGTACAGTAACTTTTTGTGTAAGTAAATGTAATAAGTTAAAGAATATCTGACTGGCCATATACATCACCACACCTCTGTCAACTTGCGTGTTTCTTATCGCAGACTCATGCAGACTCATTCTTTATGTTTGTGTCCTGATACCAGATAGTATCTCTCTATGGCTGTGTTTCAAAATATAGTATGCTGCCTATCTAGACAGCATTTGTAGATACCATTGAACATTATTTTGAGGCATTATAAACTTTTGTGCACGTGAAGCTGTCTAGGTAGGCAGCTCACAAGGTTTTGAGACTCTCTCTCTCCCTCTGGATGTGTGTGTGTGTTTGTGTGTGTGTGGGAGGGGTTTAATCATCTTAAGGGCAGGTTGTTTGTCTCACCTGAACAGTGACACACAGAACATCAGTGCGCGAGAACACTTCAGCAAACAGGTGAGAGTGAAACTACAATATATAGTTCATAATGTAGGCTAAACCGTACTATAGGCTAATCATAATAGTATATATATCAAACTTTTATATCTGCGTTGATTATAAGGTCATTGATGCATAAAATTGTTGAGATTTACCTCAGAAAACAACTCAATCGCGTTTCCGCCTCATTTGTTATTGAAGAGTCGCAGAACCTGTCGTTCTCCGCGATTAAATTTATATTAAACACGGGAATATTACTTTTGACACCGTGTTCGTGGAGTTGTATGCACTTATAGTAACTTTTGTTTTTCTTTGACGATTGAGGTTTAGTTAAAATATGGTTTAAATAAATTTTTATACTCGATGCATTTATTAAAATTCATGTTTTTGTCTCTTCAGAATGTCTTCGAAGCCGAACGGGAGTCCTCCGCCCTATGATTATCATACTGAAGATGGATAGTAAGTGTTGAGTTTCACCTCAGAGTTTCTCTGGATTAAGTTACATGAGTTTAGATGAAGAAAAATCACTTTGATGTTGGTCTTTGAAAACAAGTAATTGGCTAAATAAAGGTCTTAAAATTGATGGTTGTTGAAATTGGGAGTATGTGTTCCCATTTTTCAGTGAACATATTGGTATCAGCCAATATTAACTTTTCCCCAAGCGTCAGTCTGATAAAGTCAGTAATGTATTTTTTTTATTTTATTTCTCAAATATTTTCCCATTTTCAAAAGTACTTAAGTACTGGGAATGGCAATAATTTTTGCCATTGCTGTTAACCAAAATAATATAGTATATCTAATTTGTCTTTGTTTTTAAGCAATTTACCATTCACACTAGAACATTTGAAATTAAAACTGTACAAAAATACATTGGTTATCTATCTATCTATCTATCTATCTATCTATCTATCTATCTATCTATCTATCTATCTATCTATCGTTCTATCTATCTATCGTTCTATCTATCGTTCTATCTATCGTTCTATCTATCGTTCTATCTTCGTTCTATCGTTCTATCGTTCTATCTTCGTTCTATCGTTCTATCTTCGTTCTATCATTCGTTCGTTGTATCTATCTTTGTTCGTTCTATCATCGTTCTATCTATCGTTTGTTCGTTGTATCTATCATAGGTACCTTCTTACATTCATTCGTTCTATTATTCTATTTAACGTTCTAGCTATGGTTTGTTCATTCTATCTATGTAACGTTCTATCTATCTAACGTTCTATCTTTCGTTCTATCTAGCTTGCGTTCAATCTATCTAATGTTCTATCTATCGTTCATTCATTCTGTCTAATGTTCTATTTATCGTTCGTTCTATCGTTCTAATGTTATATCGTTCTATCTATTTAACGTTCTATCTATCGTTCGTTCGTTCAATCGTTCTATCTATCGATCAATCGTTCATTTGTTTCTAACGTTCAATCGTTGTATCTTGTTCGTTCTAAAGTTCTATCTTTCGTTCGTTCTTTCTAACGTTCTATTGTTCTAGCTAATGTACTATCATATCTATTGTTCGTTCATTCTAACATTCTAACATTAGTTCTATCTAACATCTGTCATTCTATTTAAAGTTCTGTGGTTCTATCTGTGGTACATTTTAAAATTCTATTGTTCTAACTATGGAGTTAATATTGTGTTAATATTATAATTACATATAGGCTAGCCTGAAAAAAATTTACAAGAAGTTTTCAGATGATGAAAATGAGTGGTGAACAGGTGAGGATGATGATTTGTGAAGGATCATGTGACACTGAAGCCTGGAGTAATGATGCTGAAAATTCAGCATTGATCACAGGAATTAATTATATTTTGAAATACAACAGAAACCAGTTAATTTAAATTGCAATAATATTTCACAGTAGGCTATTACTGTTTTTACTGTATTTTTGATCAAATAAAAACAGCCTTGGTGAGATTAAGAGACTACTTTCAAAACATTTAAAAACAAACTTTTGACAGGTACTGTACATGCAGATAATCAATGTAAGCGTTGCCTGAACCAAATTTGTGTGGCTATTATTAATATGTTTAAATGAAAACGAAAAGAGGCAGATGGTGTTTTATAATGTTTTGTAAAAAATGTTGCTGGTGGTTAAACATACAGAGATAACCGGAGTAGCCAGAGCGAGCCGAGTGATGTTATCAAGATTGCAGATAATGTAGAATAACCAAACTTTGCTTACTTGGTATTGAGAAATGCCCAACTCACCTGTTCATCGCTCATTTTCATCAGCTGTAAACTTCTGCAAACTTATTTTCTGTATGTGATTATTATGTTTTATATATAACTATATATGTCTTGAAATGTGTTTTGATGCATGTTTCTATCTTTTATTTTCCCTATTCCATTGTATTGTATTTATATGTTCTTGTGAGGTGCTTTGAGATGCAACTTTTAAAGGCACAATAAAACAAATTTATTATTATTATTATTATAAACGCATGTTTCGAGGCTTGTCTTGGGAGACTAGCATAAATTGACACATAGCAAAGCGCCATCTGCTGTTTTGGAAGTGGAAGTTGCTCAACTGCATTTGTGAGAATATCAAGCCGAGAGATCTCATAAAAAGGGTATGCATATATGCACTAGATTTGTATTTCTTCAAAGGTTACATGCCATGTGTAGGATGGTTTGTATTTATTTGTGAAATCTGATGTAGGCTCATTTATTTATATTTTGTAAAACGCATATATTTGTTACTCAAACTGACCACTTCCTGTTTGTTTGCGAGTCAAGATTTCCTTTGCAAAGCAGATCGCATTTGTTTGAAAAATGCTGGATTAGTTTGTTTAATTATGGCACAATATTAACTCCATATCTAACGTTCTATCGTTTTATCCATTTATCATTCTATTTTGATTATCGGTCATAACCTAAAAATATTGGTCAAACTGTATTGTTGTGTCCCTAAACAGAATGTGTTTTCAACACTTTCTCTCCAGTAATGTTGCTGCCTCTCAGCCTGCGTACTCGTACTACCCCGACGATGAGTTCCAGCATTTCTACCGCTGGACGTCTCCGCCGGGCATCATAAAGATCATGTGTGTGATGTCGGTCATCCTCTGTGTGGGCATCTTCGTATGCGTGGCCTCCACTCTGGCCTGGGATACAGATGGTGGAGCGGCTGGATTCGGAGGCATGGGAGGTTCTTATGGAGGCGGCTATGGCGGGTCCTATGGTGGCTCCTATGGCGGTGGCGGCTTTGGGGGAAGTGGATACGGAGGCTACGGTTATGGGATCCTAGGATCTCAGAACGACCCCAGGCAAGGAAAGGGTTTCATGATCGCAATGGCGATCATCTCCTTCATCGTTCTGCTCATCATCTTCATCATGATCATCTCGCACCAGAAAGTGTCCCAGGGCAGGAAGTTTTATCTGGCTGTCATCATCACCAGTGCCATCATGGCCTTTCTCATGTTTGTTGCCACCATAGTCTACCTGGTGACGATTTACCCAATGGCCCAGACGTCCGGATCTGTTCAGTTCAATCAAGTGTACGCCATGTGTGCCGCTTACCAGCAGCCGCAGATGTCGGGTGCGTTCGTCAATCAATATCTGTATCACTACTGCGTCGTGGATCCTCAGGAGGTGAGCACAACATTGTACACTAGCAAAAAATCTGTGTAAATGGACAAATTTAATAAAAGTAGTGTCCTCTTTCTGTCTCTCATCCAGGCAATCGCTTTAGTTTTGGGCTTTATTGTCACAGCGGCCCTCATTATCATCATGGTTTTCGCCATTAAAACCCGTCAAAGGATCAATTATCATGGGAAGGACAACATCCTGTGGCGCCGTGTGAAAGAAATCGAAGACCCAAACTCACCGCAGGATGTGGAGGATTGGGTGAGTACGATATTCATCGTTCAGGAGAATCAATGCGGTTACGTTTCATTACAGTATCATCTGGTCTCAAATATTTCTCCTTGGGTGAAACAGTGTCTCATACTAGTGAATAGTAGTCGTTGAGTAAATGAATGTGGAGATCAGATCATTTGATGAGGAATGTTTGTGTTCTTTTTGACTTTTGATTGCGGACATTTGTATCTTGGCAAATCTGAGCTCACATTGTTGAGATCTTGTGAAACTCTAGAGGAGACGCAGGTGAGGTTACTGGGCTCTGTTTTTAAAGAGGAAAAACCAGGGAAATATCAGGGAAATTGTGATCTCCTGCCCTGGAAAAGTCTTAAAGAAATTCTTATAAATAATTTTTTAAAAATTAAATTAAATTGAAAATAAATCAGTTTATATGAATTAAATAATAATTGTATGATTTTATTTATAAGTTAATTGATGTAATAATTAATTTAGTATTTATAATTAATTTTAATTTTTAAATTATAAGAATTGCCATGAGATTTCCAGGGCTAATTTTTGTTCAGGTTAAAAATAATTGTATATGATTTTTATTGATTTTTAACCTGAACAAATGTTAGCCCTGGAAGTGTCATGGAAATTCTTAAATTAAATGAATAATAAAAATAAATTAAAGATACAAAATTGTCGTGGAAATTCTTACAATTTAAAAATAAATAAATAAATAATATAAATTAAAATAAATTATAAATTCATAATAAACCAATTATATGAATTAAAATAAGTTATAAATAAATTATATGAATTCAATTATTAAATAAAAATCACATAATTATTTCACCTGAACATGTCATGTAAATTCTTATAATTAAAAAATAAATAAATATAAATTAATATAAATTAAAAATACAAAATCAATTATATAAATTAAAATAAGTTATAAATAAAAATAAAAAACATAAAATAATTTAATCTTGACAAATGTATCATTGAAATCCATTGAGTAGAAATGCTATAATCAACATGTTTCAAAATTTGTATCCAGTTATCACAACCCAGACAGCAACATAGTATGGCCCAGATCCGGCCCACATCTGGTATATGTGGTTTACACATATGTTGCTGTCAGGGAAATACACTGTAAACATTTCAGTGTTTCTACAGTGTTTCATTTTTAATTCAATGGGTTACTTTCCATTTCTTTGTAAGTATTTGAAATTTACTTGCTATTTCTGAGAGAAAGTTGTTTCAAAATAAATCCTACACATTTATTCCCAGTGTAGGACATTCATGTAAATTTATAGGTCAGAAGGTGCAGAAACCCAGAAAATCTGAGAACGTGAAGCCTCATTTAATTTCCTTGTGGTGTAGAGGAGGCAGTTCAAATATTGTTTGTGATTTGTAGTGTTGTAAGGGTCACTCAACTACAAGCCTTAGTCGTCTATTGTGACTTGGACGACTATAATTCGGTCTGTTCTACTCAAGATGGAGTAAATATCAGTTTAAATTCTACACCTGTGCTCATTTCTGTTGCCAAACAAAGAGTTATTTAACTTCCTCAGTGTCCTCGTAGCACAAACCTGTTTATCTCTGCTAGTCTCAGAGGAATCGTCTGTCTGGTTTTGAATATAGGTGGCCTGTGTGGTTTTCTATGTCTTTTAACATGCTGAAGGTGGAAAGACCTGTTTGTGTGCGTGATGGTGGTTGGGGGAGGGCAGCGCTTGTCGTTGGTTTCTGGGTGTGGTTTGTTGTGACAGTTTCACTAACCTATATGTGCTAGACATTAATGGTCCTACAGAGAGGCCTTATTTTCTTTATGCAAATCTTTTTCGTCGTTTCATTTTGGGCCATTTTGGCAAATGTTCAGTGGATAAATGTTAAATTGCTTTTTTGTAGTGTGTTTAGATGTATAAATGTTTTAAATCTGATGTTTTATGGTCAGTTTTTTTTTTTTATTAAAGGACGAATCTGAATATAACATCAAAAGTTTTGGGTTTCTAAGCATGTTTTCATGTTTTTATGTTGAGTTCAGTTCAGTACAGGATCTGCTCAGGGCGGACTGGACTGGTTCAACCAGAAACTCAAACTTATGTGGAGCAAAAGACATGCTCTTTTCTCTTAGGAGCTGCTGTGATTGTAGGAAAAAATAGCAAGAAATGATTGCAACTGAAGTCTTTTAGAGATGTTCTGTAGTATTTGTTGACTCCCTCAGGATAGACGTGTTGAAACGTGTCTGACATTTGCACCTTGCACCAAAGAATCCAACCAGAGTTCCATTTGAGTGAATCTCACACAAAAAAATGTTCAGAAATGTTAATTTCTTATGACACAAGCACATCCCAGAAAGCTGACATCTTCACCCTTTATCTAAATATTATTAAACACTTGAAGATGTTGTAAGCATATTGCATAGTTGTGCTTGGAGTCGATTGTTTTATTTGTGATGATAACGCAATGAAACATGACGAATTGTGCTGACGTAACTTTTGGTCAGGCTGTCATACAAAGAAATTATGAACGCATGCAAAAATGAGAGAACCAACAAAATATTAATAACTGATTATGTTGTAGTCAATGTGAGTTTAGTTTTTTAATGCATTTTTTTTCATAGGTAAATAAAACCTGTCGCTGTAGTTTGCTTTTTTTGTTGCCAAAAAAGTCAGATAAATACCCGAATCAAGTTTAGTGATTTGTTCTTCCCTCATATTTAAAAAAAATATATATTTTTCTCATATTTTGATAGTTTAATAGAACTTGTAGGGTCATTAAAAACAAATATCCCCTCTGGACATCACTTTTGGTCACTACTGTATAAATATATTTATTACTTTTATTTTATTTGTTTTATCATTTGTATATAATTTAGTAGTGGTGTGATGAGTAGTTTATGAGAATGAGATGAGATTTTTACACAGTATTTTTAAGAAATCCTCAATGATAAAATACATGACTAGAAAAATAGTCTGCAGGTGCATTTGAGATGTTTTAACTTTAATCATCTTGTAATGAATGTCATTTCAGTTCTACTTTCTGAGTATTAATTATCATATGCAGTAAAAGACAACATTACTCAAACTCTGCCAAATGTTTATCCACAAACTCAGCTGACTGACTTCTCTCCTGAACTCCTTTCCACAAATTGATCATAGAAATAAAAACAGAATAAATAAAAATGAACAAAACAGTTTTCTCTTAGTCTTAAGTGCAAACAGTAAGAACTTTCAATATTCAAAGTGCAAATGGAGACCAATTTTTCTTCAAGCATGAGACAGACCAAATGTGGGGTACTGAAATTGTGTTTGAATGCGCACTCGCGTTTTACTTTCTCTTTCTATTTTGTGATCAGCTGTACTCTGTGAATAGGGAGCGGCGGTGCTGAGCATGCATTCTGCAAGATAAGACATTTATCAGATGCTTTTAGGCTCTGTTGTGCAACGAATCCTCTGCCATGGTCTCGTCAGTCATCTCGTCACTTACTCGCGTCACATGATCAGTGAACTCTGATTCCTGCTGCACTACGTTCGACTTTGCAGCTAGTGTTTGATGAGCTGGATGGGATTGAAGCGACTGTTATACAACCGAATTAAATTGTTTTTATTTCTATTAAAAGGATTCTTTGTTTTCTTAGAATTTCTATAAAAAGCAAAACAATAGTGGAGGCGTAATGTAAACGTAGCGGTGGCATATTCTATCCTAATTTCACCCTCACACTCTGTCATGGCAATATCGCGAGACAGCTTATCACCTCGACAAGAAATCTCGTCACATTTTATTCTCACGAGATCACACCCCTGTAATTTAGTATTTACATATGTGTTTATTTTCACATTACAATGAAAATTTTGAGGGTGGGGATAGGGGGGGGAATTGTTCTTAATTGTCATGATTGTTAATTATGTTGCAATTCAAACAAATCTAAATAGTCTCTCTCTCTCAGGTGAATGATGTGAATGGCGTCCCTGATCCACTGCTGACTGACTATCCCATGAAGTTCGGAGGGTCTAGAAATGATCTAGATGACAACAGCACAAATTATGACAAACCTCCCCACAGTGAGAGTCCTGTGTGAGTACAGCGTGCGCTTCCGCATGTGATTGAGAGCTTGGCTTTGAACACATTGCATCTGATTCTGTTTTTGAAATCGATTTTAGGACACTAGCTGCATTTACATGGACCGTAATAATCAGATTGTAATCGGACTACTAGCACAGTCGGAATTAAAAAAAGTCACATGTAACCACGTCAGTCGGAATGAATTTTCCAAATCCAATTAATTTCATTCAGATTGTAAGGGCTGGTTTAAAACTTACTTGTAAACACCTGATCAGATTGAAAAGAGAAACTTAAAGTACTGTGCATGTGCAATGGTGTAATGATGTGAGGAACGACCTGTTGTTGTTGTTGAATGAAGTGTTAAATTACTGTTGTCATTCTAAAATTTTCCTTCCACTCATTGTTTCGGACTTTCATCCACAGTCTTGTTTTGGGCACAGGAATGGGCGTTTTTACTGCTTTATAAATATAAGCGGCACATGCTCATTGTCTACTATTTAGGACACGAAATAGATAAATATCAAGTCTGCTCTTAAAAATAAAGAAAAGAAGCAATGTAGGAGAACAGTATGTGCAAACAGTGGGAAACTCTGTATAGTCGTCCAGTGTGTGCATGTCAAAAAAAATCAGATTTGAAGCTGGTGATGTATATAAACGTGGACATCAACCCAATTTTTTATTTAGCATTCATGTAAACACTATGCTTGGATTCATCAATTGGAATTAATTAATTCTGAACAAAAGGTGTCCATGTAAACATAGCTACTGTCGTTTTGAAAGCATTGATCTGGGGTGTGTTTCCCAAAAGCATCATTAGCCAAATAACATCGCAAGTTCCGTCGTTACTAATTGTTCTACGATTTGGTGTTTCTGAAATCATAGTTCAAACAAACATTCGCAAACTGCGTCGCAAACTTGTGTGGTTGGAACGACATCCTCTCGAGCTGTGGTTAGAAGCATAGTTTCTTGTTTTTATGACATGTGGAATTAATAAATCGTTATCTTGATCAAAATAAGCAAGCTGACATTAAAGGTGCAATATGTATCTTTTATTTAGAATATATACAAATATCATTTACACTACCGGTTTGGAAACATTACTATTTTTAATGTTTTTGAACAAAGTCTCTTACGTTCATTAAGGCTGCATTTATTTCATAATAAATACAGAAAAAGCAATAAAATTGTGAAATATTATTACAGTTTAAAATGATGGTTGTCTATTTTAATATACTTTAAAATATAATTTATTGCTGAATTTCCAGCATCATTACTCCAGTCTTCAGTGTCACATGATCCTTCAGAAATCATTCTAATATGATGATTTATTATCAATGTTGGACACAGTTTTGCTGCTTGATATTATTTTATAACCTGTGATACTTTTTCAGGATTCTTTGATGAATAAAAAGTTAAAAAAGAACAGCATTTATTTAAAATAGAAATCTTTTGTAACAATATACACTACTGTTCAAAAGTTTGGGGTCAGTGATTATTTTTCTTTCTTTTTTTTTGAAAGATAGTAAAGATAGTAAAGATCTATATTGTTAGAAAAGATTTCTATTTTCCATAAATGCTGTTCTTTTTAACTTTTTATTCATCAACAAATCCTGAAAAAAGTATCACAGGTTCCAAAAAAATATTAAACAGCACAACTGTGTCCAACATTGATAATAAATCAACATATCAGAGTGATTTCTGAAGGATCATGTGACACTGAAGACTGGAGTAATGATGCTGAAAATTCAGCTTTGATCACAGGAATAAATTATATTTTAAAGTATATTAAAATAGAAAACCATAATTTTAAATTGTAATAATATTTCACAATATTATTGATTGTTCTGTATTTATTACATTTATTATGAGCATAAGAGACTGTTCAAAAACATTAAAAATAGTAATGTTTCCAAACTTTTGACTGGTAGTGTACATATTTTAGTTTCTGAAGAGTGCGCATGTGCGGACGTGCTCTGGTACATAAGAACGAGCCTATGATTGAATCTGGAAATAAAGCAAAATAACTGAGAAAAATTGGTCCGTAATTTATAGCAAGAATTCTAGCATTAATTCAATCTCAAACGCATTCATTTAAAGAAGTTATTTCTCACCACCTGCGTGACATCATTCACCAATGTGGCTGAACAACAGGTTTGTGACAAAATGGTTTCGGGAAACAGTCGTGACTGGGCAGTTTTGTTCAACGATGCATCGTACTATAGTAGTTCAGCAGCGAGTTACGTCGTTGTATGGGAAATGCACCCGTTTGTTCAGTGTATCTGCAGCACTGTTTGATAGCTGTACAGCATGGCAATTGTTGAAACTGTGAAATGTGATGAATTAAATGTGAATGGAGTGAAAGTGGACAGAGTTACAGAACAGGTCGTGCAGTTGCGCTAAATAAATAGCTGTCAGATGTTGCGCAATATAAGGGAAGTTTTCTTCATTCCTTCACTTCACTTCCTCGTTTCAGTGTTCCTCTCGGCTTTGAGTCATTTAGTAAATGATGTGTGTTTTGAGCGGTGACTGTTGTCAGCATGACGAATACCTCAGCTATCTGTGCTTAATCTCAAGTAGTGCCGTCTGAATACGAGATAACATTGACTACTCCGTGCAGGAATGAAAACAATGCCCTGCGCTGTGCTTATGACAGAGCAAATAGCTTGTCTTTTTATGTCTGCATGATTTATTGGTCAAGCGTCTCACAGTGTAACGCTGCTCATGTTTGTGTTGTTCAGGGAGATTCGGCATGAACTGCCTGTGCGTAGTTCAGCCCCACTGAGCAGCGGTTCAGAGTTCAGCAGCTCTGCGGGACGGCCCAAGAAACGCCGCGCTGGACGCCCGCGCACCGCCGACGGCCGGGATCGTGACGCAGACTACGCCTCTTCTGGAGATGAGCTGGATGATGAGGACTTCTTCAGGTGGGTTTGCTGCTGACATTAAGCGCTCTGAGTTTAGAATCAAACAGTGGTGCTCTGAACACACTTTGGTTTTGTTTTTACAGTGAATTCCCTCCCATTGCCAATAATGAAGAGAGAGAAGATTACAAACACCTGTTTGATAAAGACCATCAGGAGTACAAGGAGCTGCAGGCAGAACTGGACCAGATCAACAAGCGTCTGGCTGACGTGGACCGAGAGCTCGATGACCTGCAGGAGGGCAGCCCTCAGTTCCTGGTATGAACACATTCTTCAAGATTCATTCTCATTACTGACCGTTAATAATACTAGAATACAATTATTATTCAAATGAGCAGGAAGACAGTACAAGAAATAGGATTATATGTACATTTTAAATGTCAATTTAAATGATAAATTTAAAACAATAGTCCTCAGTTCATGGTATGAAAAGTCTTTTAGATTTAATGATCAATTCTAGTACTAAAAGACTATTTTTATATTATTGTTATATAATACAAATATTATTATTACTACTAATTTTCAATCATATTATTTATTGTACTGTCATTCTGCTCATTTTTTGATTGTGTAAATGTAAAATATTTAATATAATAAAGTTGATACAAAGTGTTATTAGTAAAATTATTTCAATAAAATAATATTTTATGTACTGTCATTATGCTAATTTTAATGATTGTGTAAATTTAATTTTTTATATAAATTTTATACTTTTATAATAACAATAAAAGTAATAATAGTAATATTCATTGTACTGCCAATTTTAATGTGTAAATTTAATATTATGAATATATTTTAATTTGTAAATTTAATGATGTTTTATCTAATAAGATATATTTATAATAAGTATTATAAAATTATTTCAATATTATTTATTCTACTGTAATGCTAATTTTAAAGATTATGATGTGTAAATCTAATATTTTATATAATAAAATGTATACATTTAAAATAAGTATTATAATTATTAATCATTTTTTAAAAATAATATTAATGTTAATTTTAATATGATGTAAAATTAAATGTAAAAAAATATTAATGTAACCTAAAATAAATAAAATGTAAGTTTTACTTTTTTCAAAACTATAAATAAGTCATTAAATTAACGAATTTATTCTTGTAATTTAATAAATTTGTTCTCATAATTTAACGACTTTTTTCTCGTAATTTAATGACTTTATTCTCAACATTTTATCTCGAATTTTTTCTCAATTTAACAACATTTTTCTCATAATTTAACGAATTTGTTCTCGTAATTTAACGAGTTTATTCTCAGCATTTTATCTCGACTTTTTTCTTGAAATTTAACAATTTTTTTCTCGAAATTTAACAACTTTAATCTCGAGATGGTTTTATTTTTTTATTATTGCTTGGCCCTAATCCTCTTCCGTACAAAACCTATGTGTACTCTTATTATTATTATTATTTAATTTTTATTTGAAAGAAGACTGAATATGATTTTTGTAATATTAACCTGTTTGGTGCATGACTTTTATTACACTATTATTTGTAAATAATGAACGTTATCATGGGAAAATGGTTTGAGCCACTGCTCTTGTTGCTGACTTCAGTCATTCTCTTGAAACAGGACGCCATGGACGAGTACAACGCGCTCAAAGACATGAAGAGGGTAAGAATGAGCTGAATCCTGGTTTTCTCACAGAAACCGGCAACAGTGAAGGATGTTTTCTGATATATGACACTTTTCCCACTGTCTTTGCAGGGCGGAGATTACCAGGTGAAGAAGAAGCGGTGCAAGCACCTGAAGGCCAAACTAAACCACATCAAGAAGATGGTCAGCGATTATGACCGCAGATGCTGAAGGGAACAGCTACTGGACAGCAGTGAGAGAGCATAGATGTGTCGGTGTCTGTCCAGACGTGTGGGTCATTGTCATTTGTGAGCTGTGCTGTGTTGCTTTCTGGACATTTGATTGATAATGCATGTAAATATTAACAGCATTCTGATGCATATTGCTTAATGCAATATTTTCCCAGAATCCTTCATGAACCAGAGAAGTTTTAAAATGTTTGTTGTAGTTTGTTTGTTCCAAATGTCTGATTTAGCTGTTACAGATTTAACATGAACTTGTTGTTGTTTCAGTACAACAGTGTTTGTTTTAGTGTTTTTAATAGTTACTCAGAGGTTTCTTGGTGGGTAAAATAAATGTGCCAAATAATTTGACCAGGTGGGTGGTGTGAACTCTTGATAACCATTTTTGTTTGTACTTTAATCAAGCTGTGATCAGTTACAGATAAAAATTTAACCATTAGTCTTTTAAGCTGTATTTATGCCATTTTTAAGAACTTTTTACATGCTGTTATGTAAATATGTAATTTAAATGTTTAACCTTTAGATTTTTCCTTTTGTTTTTGAACTTTAAATAAAATCATTTTTATCGACAATAAATGTGACCGTATACATTTACCAGAACATTAAGTGTTTGTGGTTTTTGAAAGGATGTCAATAAATCCACAAAACATTATTAAAACCACTTTAATTTTAGACAACAAAACAATGTTGAGTGTCACAATTAGGTTCATGTTTCATTTAGTGATGCGCCGAAAATATTTGGATGTGGACGATATCGATTTGTCGATTTTAATCGGTTCTCATTTTGAAGAACCGCAATCTTTTTTTTTTTTTTTTTTTTTTTTCAGTTTATGTGCACACAAAACTAAACCTTATTTGTTGCACACATACCATCCAAAAATTGCAATACGCTTTGTGATATGAAACAAAGTCTGAGCTTTCGAATTCTGTCAATTTTATTAGTAAATTTAAACCAATACTGATGGTATCTCTTCCTCTTTACTACTAGTTGCAGCACCAAATAAACATGAATGAACATCAGAAGGTATGTTGAAGAATGTCTGTAAACAAACAGTTGATGGACCCCACTGACTTCCAGAGTAGCAAAAAAAAATACTGTTTGGTCACCCATATTCTTCAAAATATCATTTGTGTCATAGGAAAAGAACTCATACAGGTTTGGAACAATCTGTATGAGTTTGAGTAATTATGACAGAATTGTAATTTTTGGGTGAACCTATCACTTTAAGATGATGTTTTGCATGAACATTTCACACCTTCTTTAGACACGTTTTGTTAGCCAGTTCAAATGTTCATGATTAACATCATGATATCAGAGCTGATTCAAAGGTACGTCCTTCAGCCAGTAAGCTCCAGTGTTCAGGTCCTTGTAAAGAGCCGCACCCAAGGTGAAACTAGGTGCAGTCTGGGGTTACACACAGTTTCATATGTCTCTGGATTTGTCAGGACTCAATCATGGACTGGCTGTCCAGCCAAGCTTTCAGTAGTGGGACGTTCCTGTCCATCCAGAGGATGTTCTGCTGGATTTTCTCCAGGGCCTGTTGGATGCTGCGGAGCCCAGAGCCCTGATCCTGAGCTAGTGAACTGAAGAACGTCTGGACCTACAGGAACAACACAAACAACTGCGTCATGTTCTTGGATCTTCAGTGCAGATGAATCACCGTTATTGGAAATAAATCTGACGCCCATGATTCATTAATTTGGCTTGACTATTTAAGACTATTATTCTTCTAAGCCAAAATTTAAACAGTATCTCCTCCAAGAGCCTTAAAGCTACAACCACCAAACTGGGCTCAGACCTTCAGACTGTTCTTGGTTTGCTGTATCTTTTCTAACTGATCCGGTTTTCATAAACCAGACTATCAAAACCACCAAAAATCTCATAGACTTTCATTGAGAGTTAATATTTTAATAATAACTAAAATGAATATTTTAGCATCCAATTTATTTAGTTTTTTGGACTAGGTGCTCAATTTGCATTTATACTTTTAGCAAGAAATATATATAAAAGTTAAAAAAAAAAAAGAGATCAATCTAAAGTACCTCATCAAGCATTTCTCTGGTGGAATACTGATCAGTCACTCCAACCGTCATGCGAGATATTGCAGATGAACCCAGATCAAACCTGAAATCAAGATTTAGATGAATGTGTCATCATAAGCACAAAAAAATAAGAATGTAAGATTTATTTGATCATATAATAAGGTCTTCAGGTAGATATGAAAGCAATAATACTGTTTCAGACGGATCATTTGGATATCTGCTACGCACTTTTTCACAAGTTTCGCCCAGTTGGTCTTCATGAACTCCCAGGCGAGTTTAAAGCCTTTTGGGTTTTTGCTGACAGTGACGACCAGTGACGGCAGGTCTTGAGTTTTCATGATCTCTCCCTCAATGCTTTTTTCCAAAAGCCTAGACAGAATGAGAAAGAAAACACATCATAGAGCAGGTTTAATGACTCAAGGTCTTTATTAAAGGGGTGGTTGATTATGATTTCACTTTTTTAACTTTAGTTAGTGTGTAATGTTGCTGTTTGAGAATAAACAACATCTGCAAAGTTACGACGCTCAAAGTTCAATGCAAAGGGAGATATTTTCTTTTACAGAAATCACAACAAACGGCTGGTACAACAAGCTTCTTCATGGGTTGGTGACATCACAAACCCCGCCCCCGAGAACACACAACAAAGGGGGTGTGGCCATGTTGGGCTGCTTTAGAGAAGAGGAAGAGTTGTTGTAGTAGAGTGTTGTTGACATGCCGTCATTTTACGCCAGACTGATTCACAAACGAGGATCAATTCAACACTGGATTTGCACAAAAGATGAACATGACGGCACATGCTAGTGGATGAGTTGAATCAACTCCACAGCAACTACATAAATTTATCCACTAACCATTCAGAAACGTCTAAAAGTTGTAACTTCTTCCTGAGTCTCTCCATCAGTGTCGACTCCGGTTTGAACAATGTAAGGCTGAACACCGTTACTGACAATCCTCATTTTGGCTGCGTGAGATTCTCCAGCTATGTTGTTGTTGAGCTGTTAAAGCTCCGCCCTCTTCTGGAAAGCGAGCCGGGAGCAGCAGCTCATCTGCAAGCCCAGTGTGCTCTGATTGGTCGGCTGGAGCAGTGTGTTGTGATTGATCAAGCACTTCGAGCGTGTTTGGGAATTGTCCTGCCCCTTACCATAACAGTGAGTTGCAACACTCTACTAACTAACTCAATCAGGCCCGACCCCTTTATTTTGCATATGCCTTGGGTGGGAATTATTTAAATGAGGAATATTTTGACGTTCATTTCCGGAAGAAAACTCAAGACTACAATGGAGGCGCTTCAGGGAGTTCAGAAACAGATATAGAGAATAACTCCCGCTGGAAGGACTTTGCAGACATTTTTCAAGCTCAAACAGCAGCATTACACACTAAAGACAGATGAACATGGAAAAAAGCACTACTTTAATGACACTCAAGTTTGAAAAGGTGAGAAATGAATCATGCATTTGCATTTTAAAGACTTTAAAGACAATTTTGACCTTCATTAATGATTTATACTCCATCACTGATGTCATGTTTGGGTGAACTCTGAAAATGTCATGTGACATCATTCTCAGCAGCTTCATGTATTCAGACTTACCACTGAAGTTTGTGAGTTAATGGGGTATATGAGAGGGCGGCTTTAATCATCCACTTCTCCGATGGTGAGGTGGATCGCTTGTATTTCTCCAACAGGAAGTCCCAACCTTCATCTGTGCGCGCTCCTTCAGTGTAGACCACCAAACTCACGTCGGTAGGCAGCCTGAACCAAACAAAGGATTTAACTGGAATTAAAATAGCATGAAGAATGTATAATGCAGACGTTATGTGAATCAAACAAAGTCTTACAGCATTTTGCCATCAGATTCTTTCCACTTCTGGAAGAGTTCAGTGGCGGTGCTGATGCAGGACGGGTACCGGCGGACACAGGCAAACAACAGCAGGTAATTCCTGAGCATCCGCTCGGATACAGACCCGTCATCAGACCAGCGCTGGCGGTCAATCAGGTTCTTGAATAACTTCACTAAATGACCCTGTTAAAACAACAAACCAGAGACTGTTTGTCTAAATAGAGTATATATTCCATTTGAATTTTTCTGGATTCAAATCCATCCATCATAAAAGTAATCCATACAGCTCCAGGGGGTTAATAAAGGCCTTCTGAAGCAAAGCCATGTGTTTTTGTAAGAAATTATCCATAATTATAACTTTATAAACTGTAATTACTAGCTTCTGATTGTGTTCGTATGAAATAAAAGGTACATATACACCTAGGATGGCTTGAGAGTAAGTAAATTATGGGATCATTTTCATTTTTGGGTGAACTATCCCTTTTACATCCAAAACATTGCACACTTCATCTTTAACTGTACTTGATCATTTCTGCAACCACACCTTCAGCTGGTTCTCCAGTTCCTCCATGTTTCTCTTCTCCATGAGTTTGTAAAGCGGCACCAGCTCATTGAATCCCTGCGTCACCGGCATGATCGCAGACTCTTTACTGAGGTACAAGCTCAAATCCAGAGCTTTATCCAGTGGGACTTTCTCTATGCTGAAGGAAAGACAAATATATTCCAGTAAGAACATGAATCAACCAGGTCTGCAATGACTAACAATTTAAAATATCTTAACATAATTTTTTTTAGATAAAATCTCGTTTGTGCTCAAATACTGCAGGATCTCTTAATTAACGTCACTTTTCTTCATCAATGTCTTTAAATCAGCTGGTGTTTGGTGAGTTACTTAAGGTGACCAAAAAATGTATGTTTGACCAAATACTATAATGAAGTGCTGCACATTTTATTCCAAAATGTCGTATTACAGAAATTTGATGCATTGCAAATTATGTTTCCTTTTAGGACCACAAGTGAAGTTCCCTCACCTGACCAGCTGAAAGATGTCATGGATGAGACTGGCCCTGTCGTTGCTGCTGAACACTGTGTGATCCTGCTGGAGTTGACTGATCAAAGCGTCCCAGCCTCCAGACTCATAGTGGACAATATAATACCCCCGCAGGTCCACGTTGAATTTAATCCACTCCACCTTCTCTGACAGGTACAACACATCTGCAGACACACAGTCAGATCTCAGTGTAAGCTGGAAAACATGCTGGGAAGGTCATTTTTTTAACCTTAACACACCTTTTTCACTTTTCAGCAAGAATCGCTGCACTGCGCTACTGTGACTGGTGATGTAAGTCAGAGGGACCTGCCACAGGAAGCTCGACGTACTATGAGAAATGAGTTACAAACAACAAATAATTGAATTCAATTAAACATCATAGCTATATTCAAAGTAGCATATTATTTCTACAGTAAGCATACTGTGCACCGTATGCAAATTTTCGTATGCATTAAGCAGTAGGTTAGTGCATACCTTGAATTCATTGAAGATTTTTCTCCTTTAAGATAGCGCTCCTGTTTGAGAATGACCTCTTGACCTCTGACCTCCACAGTGACTAAAGGAAACCCCTCCTGCAGCGTCCAGGTGTCCATGATGGCTCCAACGTCAACACTGTCCTCCATGAACCATTTCTGCTAGAACAGGATTGATTTACTACATTAACTGAATTATTGCATTTGTGGTTCATATGATATAATATGACCCGATATATAATTTAACATATCATTTCATGTCATATAATGTCATAATTTCTGCTAGAACAGGATTGATTTACTGCAATAACTGAATAATTTATTTGTTTTATGGTTCATATCATCATATATCATATCATATATTATAAAATATGATTTGTCATATGTAACATCATGTATCATGTCATGTCATATATTATTTAATATAAAATATATCACGCCATACAAATATATCATGTCATATATATATTATTGATTATAAGTTATATCACGTCATATAAATATATCATGTCGTATATAAAATATATCATGTCATGTTATATATCATATTATTTATTATAAAATATACCATGCCATGTCATATATACAATGTCATGTCATATATCATATTATATATTATGAAATATCATGTCATAGCTATGTCATATTATTTATTATAAAATATATCATGTCATATTAATATATCATGACATATATAAAATATGTCATATAACATTTCATATATCATATTTTTTAATATAAAATAAAAAATGTCATGTCATGTCATGTCATATTTCATATTATATATTATAAAATATATCATGTCATATCATATAACACGTCACACCATGTCATATATAATATATCATATCATTTAGGCTATTATAAAATATATCATGTCATATATAATAAATATCATGTATCATGTCATATATAAAATTATTTATTATAAAATATATCGTCATGTCATACATAAAATGTCATGTCATTTATCATATATTATATTATATTATGAAATATATCATGTCATATCATATCATATCATATACAGTAGATACTGTCAATGTTGCTATGAACCCAGAAAAACTAAATTATTACTATATTGAATTATTTAATGCAGTACTCACAGAAGCTGGAGATTCAGCCCTTTTTTTGGAACAGAATCCATCGAGTTTTAGTCTCCCTGAATCCAGTCCATCAGAAGTGCAGATCTGAAAAGGTTCAAAGCATTTGGACTCAAGAGCATTTGTTTAAACTTCTTTGAGAGCTGGAGAACATACACAGGAACTGACAGAGGTCACTCACATTGGTAAGACTTTCCCAGAGATGAGCGTTCACGGTGTTCTGGTAGCTGTGTCTCTTCAGGTAGTCTATAAGACCGTACTTGAAAGCCTCCGGGGTCAGGAAATCCCTCAGCATGTTCAAGATACACGCTCCCTTGAGAGATTATGAACAACCAGTAGATATATTACAGCTAATTATTCACTAAAAGGCTTTTAGAGATTAAGGGTCAACCAATAAATCGCCAAGGCCGATATACAGGCTGGTTTTTGGCAATTTTAAATGTCATTTTTTCTGTTTAGCCACTAAGTGTCACAGTCAGCTTTTATTTTGACAGAGATGGAACTTTTATTTTGACAGTGCAAACAATATCAGCACCTGATGCGAATGTAAAAGGATAACAGAATCAAGACATTACTAAAGCTCATACTGTTTAATTTTACAATTATTTCAAATGTAGCAAATATGTAAAATAAAACTAAATTTCATTGCATCAATTGGTATGCATGTTATTAAAATTAAAGGTAAACAAAATGTTGTTCAAAATGAACAAAAGTCAATGCATCATCAATCCTTTATCCAAAATGTGTTTTTGTCTTCCCATGATTTACTATGGTAAGCCTATTATAAGTCATATCTGTAAATAGTAGGGCTGGGACAATACATTGATGCATCACGATTCGTGCATTGATTCTGATATTTTCCAAATGCATCGCAATTGGATTGATTCTGAGCTTAGTTTTTAACCACACACTCAAATGCTCACGAAGAAGAGCGCTCGCGTTCGGCTGAGTCTGAGAATGTACTGAGATATATAAAGTGCTTGCGTACCTTCCGGTAGGAAACATCATCAAACATCTCGCTGATTTCCGCAGGATTCTCCACTGGGGTGGAAATGGGGTGTGAGGAGATTAAAGAGTCCACTGACATGGCGGTGAAGCACTTCTCCAGGAAATAATCATCCTAAAATAGAGGCACTGAATATCAGAACTATTATACTTACAGATCAGTCAGTCTCTGTTGAAATGACCATATCACAATCTCAACTAGTGCTGAGCAGTGTGATGATATACAGTAGTGGCCAAAAGTGATGTGCGGAGGGGATATTTGTTTTTAATGACCCTACAAGTTTGATTAAACCATCAAAATATGAGGAAAATATTAGATTTAAAAGTATATATATATATATATTAAATATGAGGGAAGAACAAAAGACTAAAGGTTAAGGTATTTATCTGACAAAATTACAAACCCGATTCCAAAACGTTGGGTCACTGTACAAATTGTGAATAAAAAAGGAATGCAATAATTTACAAATCTTATAAACTTATATTTTATTCACAATAGAATATAGATAACATGTCAAATGTTGAAAGTGAGACATTTTGAAATGTCATGCCAAATATTGGCTCATTTTGGATTTCATGAGAGCTACACATTCCCAAAAAGTTGGGACAGGTAGCAATAAGAGGCCGGAAAAGTTAAATGTACATATAAGGAACAGCTGGAGGACCAATTTGCAACGTATTAGGTCAATTGGCAACATGATTGGGTATAAAAAGAGCCTCTCAGAGTGGCAGTGTCTCTCAGAAGTCAAGATGGGCAGAGGATCACCAATTCCCCCAATGCTGTGGCGAAAAATAGTGGAGCAATATCAGAAAGGAGATTCTCAGAGAAAAATTGCAAAGAGTTTGAAGTTATCATCATCTACAGTGCATAATATCATCCAAAGATTCAGAGAATCTGGAACAGTTCAGAAGCCTGCATCTCTGATGGTATGGGGTTGCATGAGTGCGTGTGGCGTGGGCAGCTTACACATCTGGAAAGGCACCATCAATGCTGAAAGGTATATCCAAGTTCTAGAACAACATATGCTCCCATCCAGACGTCGTCTCTTTCAGGGAAGACCTTGCATTTTCCAACATGACAATGCCAGACCACATACTGCATCAATTACAACATCATGGCTGTGTAGAAGAAGGATCCGGGTACTGAAATGGCCAGCCTGCAGTCCAGATCTTTCACCCATAGAAAACATTTGGCGCATCATAAAGAGGAAGATGTGACAAAGAAGACCTAAGACAGTTGAGCAACTAGAAGCCTGTATTAGACAAGAATGGGACAACATTCCTATTCCTAAACTTGAGCAGCTTGTCTCCTCAGTCCCCAGACGTTTGCAGACTGTTATAAAAAGAAGAGGGGATGCCACACAGTGGTAAACATGGCCTTGTCCCAACTTTTTTGAGATGTGTTGATGCCATGAAACTTCAAATCAACGTTTTTCCCTTAAAATGATACATTTTCTCAGTTGAAACATTTGATATGTCATCTATGTTGTATTCTGAATAAAATATTGAAATTTGAAACTTCCACATCATTGCATTCTGTTTTTATTCACAATTTGTACAGTGTCCCAACTTTTTTGGAATCGGGTTTGTATTACTTTAAAGTGATAAAGAAGCATGCATGAATGATCAGGATCCTCAATGCATGATAAAAAGAGTTATTAAGCACAATAAGCCATGAAAAAAGGTCAATGCGTTACTCGCACACACTGAAAGCCGCCACTCTCAGACAGCATGCAATCCTGAATTCAGTTCTCTTTCGTGGCTTTTTGCACTTGAATGGTCAAATACACACAGAATTATGTCAAAATGGCCTCATCATGTGAAGTATTCACACAAACACAGTTTATGACTTAACCTCAACTATTAGATAGTTGTATTAAATGTAAAGATTGAAGTTCTCACCACTTGCAGCTCAGGGTGGGTGATGTTGACAGACACATACTCCATGAACTTGGCGAAGCCCTCGTTTAGCCACAGGTCATTCCACCACTGCATTGTCACCAGGTTTCCGAACCACTGGATAACAGATGTGAATGATTAGCAATCGATTACAGCTTTCAGTAGTCAAATATTTTTGTATAATAAAGCTAAACTGCACACTTCTGCCAGGTAACTGATTTCCTATATATCTCTGCCAGTTTCATGTCTCCAGTATCACTTATCGGGTAACACTTTACAATAAGATTTTATATGTTAATATTAGTTAACATGAACAATGAACAATACTTCTACAGCTTAGTTAAAGAAAAGATTAGTTCACTTCAGAATTAAAATTTCTCGATAATTTACCTACCATGTCATCCAAGATGTTTGTCTTTCTTTCTTCAGTCAAAAAAAAATTAAGGTTTTTGAGGAAAACATTCCAGGATTCCAGGATTTTTCTCCATATAGTGGACTTCACTGGGGTTCAACGGGTCCAAATGTCAGTTTCAGTGCATCTTCAAAGAGCTCTACATGATCCCAGACGAGGAATAAGAGTCTTATCTAGAGAAACCATCAGCCATTTTCTAAAAAAAAAATAAAATTATATACTTTTTAACCACAAATGCTCATCTTGCACTAGCTCTGCTATGTGCTATGCATTATGTAATCATGTTGGAAAGGTCACCTTTCCAACCTACGTCACACGTGACCTTTCTAAAGTGATTACGTATTGCGTGGCACATCACAGAGCTAGTGCAAGACAAGCATTTGTGGTTAAGAAGTATAATAAAAAAGTAAATATTTATTTATTTATTTATTTTAGAAAATGACCGGTTGTTGGTAACTGTTGAAGTCCACTATATGGAGAAAAATCCTGGAATGTTTTCCTCAAAAACCTTCATTTCTTTTCGACTGAAGAAAGAAAGACATAAACATCTTGGATGACATGGGGGTAAATTATCAGGAAATTAATTCTGAAATGAACTAATCCTTTAATAACTAATGTTAACAAATGTGATCTTATTGTAAAGTGTTCCCACATATCTCTCTTTCTTCTGACATAATAAAACAATCTCCATTTATTTGTTAAGTAGTCATGCAATAAGCAGAATAATGTACAGTCATACAGGCATCAACAGATTTTGTGATAAAGGCTGACTAGCTGTACATGATCTCTTATTTAGACAGAATTAGTAACAGAAATATCAACCTGATGTGCTAGTTCATGGGCGATGACTTTAGTGATGCCCAGTTTATCAGAGGAAGAGGATTTCTCAGGGTCAAAGAGCAAACCAGACTCTCTGTACGTTGACAGACCCCAATTCTCCATAGCACCGGATTGGAAATCTGGGATGGCAGCAAGATCTGCAAGTAAAATTATATAATTATATATATAATAATTATAGCCATTTTCGCATTATTTCATGCCAGATTGTAAAGTATGCATGCCATTGTCAACAGAAGAACTTTCACACTCACCGTGTTTGGGAAGTGGATACGGGATGTCAAAATATTCATCATAAAAGTCTAGCAGTGTGACGGCGGTGTTCAGAGCATATTCCGCCTGACTGATCTTCTCGGGAACCGTATACACGGATATCTACATCAGGATTCAGGTTATGAGGAGTGAGAGGACAGTTTTATCTGGGTGTATTGTAAAGTGTGTTTATAATGCTTTTGGCAATGTTATTGACTTGCCTCAACTCCATGCTGACTTTTTTTACTGATGGAGTGGAAATCACAGATAATGAAGGCCACCAGGTAGGTGCTCATCTTCACCGTTGTGTCGAATTGATCCTCCAGTAGCCCGTCAGCCAGTTGTACAGTTCTCAGCTATTGATGAAATTGAGATTCTTGCATTAGTTTGCATTAACATGACAGTCTAAAAAAAGAAATCACTGTGTTTAACCCTAAAACTGGCGACGTATCCTGTGGGATACAGACATTAAAATCACAATTAAAAGACATATTTTGAAAAAAATGATCAAGTTGTATTATTTGTGTCCCAATAAGATGAAAAATAGCAATAAATTAATTTTCTGATGTCTCTTTATGGTCTTGCCATTTTTAGGGTTAATGTCAATGAATGACACTGCAGATTGTGCAGTTTATAAACAGTATGGTCTATAAACTGTAAGTCTATAGCCATGTTCAGACTGCCAGCAAAAATCTGATTTTTTGCATATTCAGATGGGTTTTTAAAAGCCTGGAAAGAAAAAAAAAATAATGAAAAATGATTTTTTCAAATCTGATTAAAACCACATATTGAGGTGGTTTGAA
Source organism: Ancherythroculter nigrocauda (assembly GCA_036281575.1). Lineage (NCBI taxonomy): Eukaryota > Metazoa > Chordata > Actinopteri > Cypriniformes > Xenocyprididae > Ancherythroculter > Ancherythroculter nigrocauda. The sequence goes on from VTFQ01000002.1 coordinate 3,317,430, forward strand.
ATGCAATTCCAATCAGATTTGTACAGATGCATGTCAGTCTGGATGCTCTGTCTGTGATTAAATTTGTGATTAAAATACCTTAAAATGTAAGGAATATATATATTTTTTTATTCTGGCATGATTTTATAACATCATATATCAACATAGTGCAAAATCGTATTAAAATTATGTGTAGAAGTCATTGCTTTGTTATGAGAAATGAATTTCACTGATGTCATTCGGAGTAACCAATATAAAGGGACCATTGTGGATCAAGTCATGTGGTCAATATCATGTGACAGGAACAGGATGTGACATCATTCAGACACCTGCAAAGTACCACAAGGTCGTGAAGCAAAGTAACTAACTCTCTCTCTATTTGAAAAATTCATGTTTTCATGTTTTCATGTTTTTTGTCCCGAAACATCAGGTCATTTAGTACAACCGCTATAAAACATGGAAAATGTTATAATATATTTTAAAAACTTGTACTAAATATAAAATGTTTGATTGTCCTTTTGCTAGCTAGCTAGATATCAGCCTGTTAGCATTGTTTGAAAATATCGTCATTCGGTATAACCAAAAGTGTCATTCGGTAAGACCGAAATTTTGGTTAAACCGAATGACTTTTTTTGGTGACAAATTTTGTAAAAAATGTCAAAAGCAGTGTTAATTGATTATAAAAACCACATAATCATATTGTTAACACTTAATAAAACTTTAAAATTAATTATATCTCCATTATGTTTTTTTTTTTTTTTACACTTTTGAAAACCTTATTTGTCAATGACCCACACATTTTTAGAATTTATGCACATTTCCATCTAGTGTTTTTATGCAATATCCCAAAATTTGCATTAAAACAGGTGAATGGAAACATAACTATTTTTGATTTGCCGGAAATACTAGCTAACCTATGATTTTTTGGGGATATTTTGTGACTTTTTTCTTATTTAGGATCATAACCATGCATGCAAAGTTTCAACACTCTGATGTGTTGTGAGATGTGTGCACAAAATATCTATAACAATTATGATGTTGATCATGGTTTATGGTTCATGGTTAAAGACAGCTGCACAGAACCCCAGTATTGTTTATTATTATTATTATTATTATTTTGTTATGTCAGTTTCTCAACAACGCACTAAGGGGGTTTACATTTACATGCATTTGGCAGATTTTTTTTTAAGAAGAAATTTACACTGCATTGATTAGCGCTGCACAATTAATCGAATTTCTAATCGTGATTACAATTGTGGATGGCACAATTATGTAATCATTCAAAGGCGCAATAACAAAAAAGTCCACTTACATTATTCTGTGTGCTTAAAATGTTTTTTTTCTTCTTTCTACAGGTTATCTTAAGGGTTTTTTCCATTGTTTTAATTTTAGAATAACATTATAATGCCATGCATATTTTACTTTTTTTTTTTTATTTAAAGAAGAAACCAATGTGTAGTTGACATTTGAGGTTTAATAGCTATAGAAAAGCATAAAAGTTTCAGGAAGAGTGTTTTTAGCTTGTTCATTTTCATATAAAAATATGGCATACAGTTGCTTCAAACAATGGTATTCAAAGCATATTCAAAATGTAAATTGTGATAATCGTAATTAATAATTGCAATTACAATGTCAAGAGAATAATCGACAATTATGATTTTTGTCATAATTAGGCAGCCCCAGCATTGATGCCGTACATTTCTATCAGTTCATGCATATTAATTTCACTGGGAATCGAACCTAAAGAACTATTAATGTTAAAAGTTTACCCATTTTTGTTCAGGTTTTTCATAGTGATTTTGGTGACTTACATTGAATCCAATGTGATCTATGAATTATGTGTACCTTGGGCATGTTGGATATGGAAATGTGCCTTGATTCTCTTCGCACACGGATGGTAAAGTTGGCTTTGAATGCAGGTTCATCAAAACAAGGGAAGGCGGCTCGAGCATGTGTCGCCTCAAACTGAGTGGATGCCAACATCCTGTAGGGAGAAAATAATTCATTTTGAGGGGTTTCAAACTACCAATTAATCATTTAACCAAAAGCACTTGATGACATACCTGACCTCTCCACTGTTTGTGGTGTATCTGCCTTTATAAAAGCCATGATAACTATCAGATAAGTTGGCGTAGAACTCCAAATGCACCAAATGGTTTCCTTTCTTAAATGTGAAGCCATCAGCGAAGAGTGCAATCTGTTCATTGGCTTCAAACTCACTGATCTGAAGATCCCAATGATGTCTGGACTCTAAAAGCTGAGCTTTGGAGATCTGAAGGTTCTTGCTGTGGAGGATGATGGCTCTGGTGTCCTGCTCTACCTCTATGAGGATCTGGACAACACCAGTGAAGGTCAGCGAGGTCAGGTTGGGGTGTATCAGGAGATCATAGTGCTGGGGTTTCACTGTTTCTGGCAATCTCATCTTGTCCCAGGGAAAAGGCAACACATTTGAGTCCGTGTTGACAGTCATCCCATGGTTGCCAGTAAAAAGGACACAGAATAAAATGGCAAATCTAAGGCAGTTAGACTGGGAGAAGAGCATGATGAAGTTTAATATCAGCTCTCTGATGACTGTTTCTTTTGGATATGTACGCTTGTCAATTGGTTATCAATAACACACATGAGCACTGCTTACGATATTTAGACGACTAAAGGAGAGAAAAACACTAATGTTCAAACGAATAAAAGTTTCAAACGAACCTGCGCGCGAAATCAGATAGGTAACGTTAAACGAAAGTGAAACTACGCAGCTGTCGATCACAATATCTCGTTTCTTGACGTGTAAAACGTCTCCTTTTTGCGCTCAGATTGTAGTATTACATGCTGGAGATTGTAACACATCATATGACGTTTTATATAACTAAAAAAATAAACATTATCTTGGTTTGTAGACAGCATGCGCTTGCGACGAGACGTTGAACGCAGCGGCGAACGCTCTCATGAATATTAATTACGTAATGGAATAATTAGGTTACGTGCTTCGACGCTTCAGGAAGTAGACCAAACAACGTCATCATAACTTCTTTATTATTCATGATATAAACCTTCTTTAGCTGAATTTGGGAGGAATAGCGTCCTCTGTTGCAGTGGGTCAAAAACACACCATCAAATGTGACGTTTTCAGATACATACACTGATTAATAATTAAAAATTAATATTTTTTGAATTTTGTGACTGCATATCAGAATAGAATGACAAGTACATTATTATGATTTGATGATCTGATATTTATTGGCCAACTTCGTCACTAAACAAACTGTATTTCTTGAGGATTAAAAAATAGACAAAACAAAAAGAAAATAATATATACATATATATTACATGTGACTAATTTTGCTCATTAGTTTATGCCACATCTTGGAATGCAATTGTTCAGAAACAGGCTATTAGAAAATATAAACGGTCCCTGAGGAATAGACAAAAATACTTGCCAATTAAATCCAATATTTTACTGTTTGCAAACCTTCCGAAATAGTTTGACTTTATTTAAAATGTATTCATTCTCATAATGATGAATCATCAGAGTAGATTAACAAATAGAGTTGGGTTGAGTCAGATCCAACCTAATTTAATTGCAAGGGAGAATTCAGGCAGTATTTCCAAAATAATTTGTCTTTCACTATACTTTAGTCTAGACTAACCTCATGCGAACACTGGAGAATAATTATGGCGGTGGGTGGTTTCAAACAGTAAGGAAATACTTCAGTACACAATAAGAAATCTGAAATACAATAAAATCCAATTTGTCCAAATTAAAAAAAAAAAAAGAAATGTTGCATGCTTGTTTTCAACCTTTCTTTTCTTAAGTTAAAACCAAACTAGAGATCTGTCATTTAAAACACAGTTTTTATAATCACAAAGGAGAATGCAAAGGGGAAAAAAAATTATATCGGGTTACAAATAGGTTTTCATGTCTATATCTCTGTTTATGAGATTGTCAGTTTTGTGGAAGGATCATACTTTTATAGCTGCCAGAATTCAACAAAATAAAATTAAATAACGCTAAATAAATAAACAACATTTCCTTTCCATATTAAGCACATTACGTTCTAAAATGAACCAGCAAAACATTTCACTTTTATTAATAAAATCCTTTACATGTCTATTTGCATGAGAAAACATCCATTTTCCCCCACAAAAAAAGATGATTTTTTAAAGCAAAGAAACAGAGGCTAAAATTTCTTTTATTTTCCTCGGTCTAAACACTATTGCATCGCCATCCGATGGAGCTCTACACCTTCTCATCCTTTCCTGCGTTCGCATTTGTAAGGGCCGTCGTCTAAACAGTAAAAACATAGTATGTTAACACAAATCTGTCAAAATATAAAGTCATAAATGCATACAAAACGCTCAAGGACGTCACCTGTTCGACCATCCTCTGCATCTTCTCGATGACAGAGATCATCTGACCGGTGTTTTCTCTCAGACTCTTCTCGTACGTTTTGTTGAGCGTCTCTGCTTTCTCAAGTTTCTTCTTCAGCTCTTTCTGTTGGCCGTGCTCCTGTTCATTAGATGCCTGTCTCGCTTCTGCTGCATCTGAATCACATGCACACCGAACACCGTAAATTCAAATGCAAGCATTAAAACTTGTGCATGAATATAATGGCAGAACTAAACACAAATTTCATGATTCAAATTTGATTCACAAGCTTGTGATTCCGATTCAATTCCATATCAATTAATTGCGATTAACATGATACGGATTTCGGTAAGGTGTACTGTATCTTACAACATACCTTCTGATGTTCATTCATGTTTATTTGATGCTATAACTAGTAAAGTGGAAGAGATGATTGTGCAACCTACCTTGTAACCAATCGTGTCAACATGTGGGCAGGGCTTTAGCATATCATTAATTATAAATGCTCTGAAACGGGGAGTCTCGAAAAGGTATATTTTTCAGTTGATATGAAAAATCGGGGAGATTTAGCAATATAGGGTTTCTAAGGATACTGATTTTTAGAAGACAGCTGTCTAACTCGCGAACGGAAACATGGTTTGTGTAACATTAGCAACACATTATTAGCTGTTTGATAATGTAATCAAGCAAAAGGCTAATCATATTAATCACCGTTATGTGTCCGACGTTGTAAAAAGCGATACCACTGTGCAGAGTTTACCTCAGTAAGTTGACCGAGTGGATCTCTGAGCTTGTGCGAGTGAGTGGAGGCGGGGCTAATTAGCATATTCATAGATCCACGTATAATAAATGAAGCAAGGGTGTAAAGTTATATTCAAGCTATTTTAAAGGTGCCCTAAAACCAGTTTTTACAAGATGTAATATAAGTCTAAGGTGTCCCCTGAATGTGTCTGTGAAGTTTCAGCTCAAAATACCCCATAGATTTTTTTTTATTCATTTTTTTAAAATGCCTATTTTGAGGCATCATTAACTATGCACCGATTCAGGCTGCGGCCCTTTAAATCGCACGCTCCCTGCCTCCCCGAGCTCTCGACTATAATACAGTGCATTTACAAAGTTCACACAGCTAATATAACCCTCAAATGGATCTTTACAAGATGTTCATCATGCATACTGCCTGTATGCGTCTGATCATGTGAGTATTGTATTTATTTGGGTGTTTATATTTGATTCTGAATGAGTTTGAGGCTATGCTCCGCGGCTAAAGCTAACATTACACACTGTTGGAGAGATTTATAAAGAATGAAGATGTGTTTATGCATTATACAGACTGCAAGTGTTTAAAAATGAAAATAACGACAGTCTTGTCTCCGTGAATACAGTAAGAAACGATGGTAACTTTAACCACATTTAACAGTACATTAGCAACATGCTAACGAAACATTTAGAAAGACAATTTACAAATATCACTAAAAATATCACATAATCATGGATCATGTCAGTTATTATCGCTCCATCTGCCATTTTTCACTATTGTTCTTGCTTGCTTACCTAGTCTGATGATTCAGCTGTGCACAGATCCAGACGTTAATACTGGCTGCCCTTGTCTAATGCCTTGAACATGGGCTGGCATATGCAAATATTGGGGGCGTACATATTAATGATCCCGACTGGTACTTAACAGTCGGTGTTATGTTGAGATTCGCCTGTTCTTCAGAGGTCTTTTAAACAAATGAGATTTATATAAGAAGGAGGAAACAATGGAGTTTGAGACTCACTGTATGTCATTTCCATGTACTGAACTCTTGTTATTCAACTATGCCAATATAAATTCAATTTTTGATTCTAGGGCACCTTTAAAGCATGAAGAACTTTTTTTACAGAAAAAAAAACTTTAAATATGTCATTTTGGTGATCAAAGATGAGTTTTAAGGGATAACAGGAGGACTTTAAGAATTGATATCGGTTCTTCAGAATGAGAATCGATTAAAATCAAGAAATCAATATTTTCATCCAAGCCCTAATTACAGTCTCACCGAGTCTGGATTGCAGCGTGGCGACGCACTTCTCCAGTTCACGCTGGGCCGCTTTGCTGCTCTCCAGCGACTGCAGTAGGTTTGGTAAGTTAATGACGTTCCCTCTGTAGTTCACCAGATCTGTGCTGTTGCTGCGACGGCCGGACCCTCTCTCTTTGCATGGCTGTCCGGGCAACATCGCTTTATTCCCTGAGAGGAACACACAGTGGCATTTTTAGAATGCTACGGACAAATATGTTTCCATGCATTATCAGATGGCATGCTTTTACAGCACACACACCCTCAGCGCTGATCCTGCCATCTGTCTGATCGTAGTCTGACCAGCGACTGCACAGATTCCTGTAAAGGCAAAGCCCGCCAACTGCAGCCTTTCTGACTAGATCCTGCGCCTGAGGAGAGACGGGAAATCAAACACACTTCACATATATTGCTTTTTTACTTATAATCAAAGAATCTAAAAAAATGTAATCTAAGTCTCTGGTGTCTCCAGAATGTGTCTGTGAAGTTTCAGCTCAAAATACCCCTCAGATAATTTATTATAGCTTGTTAAATTTGCCCCTATTTGTGTGTGAGCAAAAAACACGCCATTTTTGTGTGTGTCCCTTTAAATGCAAATGAACTGCTGGTCCCGCCCCCTTTCCAGAAGAGGGCGGAGCTTTAACAGCTCAACAACAACAAAGCTGGAGAATCTCACGCAGCCAAAATGAGGATTGTCAGTAATGGTGTTCAGTAGGGCTGCCACTAAGGATTATTTTGATAATTGGTCAATTATTTTGATGATAAATCGAGTAATAAGATATTTTTGTGGTAATAAAAATAGACCTAATCCTGTAAAAATGACTTAAAATACATATATAATAACAATGAGGCAATAATATTTGGTTCAAATAAAATATCAAAAGCAAGTAATCATATGGTTTTATAGAACAACTCTGTAAAAATACATAATATACATAATAAAAACATCAACTTAGGAAAACCTGTTTTTTTGCAAATACAATATGACTATAATAATAAATTATTATTATTTAAAATATTTTTTAATTTGATTTAAATTCTAAAAAGAAACAAATTAATAAAGAAATATACTATTGCAATAATAATGTTTTACTGTAAAATAATATTTTATTATTATATTTATTATTTATATTAATATAATTATATTATATTGTAGCAATATAAATATTAATATGACTATTATATAATAATTATTATAAAATTATTATATAAAATAATATATTTTTATTTTTTATTTGAATTTTAAAAATTCAAATCAATAAATATACTAATATTGCAATAATACTATTTCACTGTAAAATAAAAAACAAGCCTTTAATAATAACTTTTTAAGTAAAATTACAATACTAATATTTCGGTCTGCCTTAATTTCCTTGATTTATTTGGCAGATTTCCAAGGAAACATCTCAGAGGAAATAAAACCTGAGCAGGGCTGAGAAACAGGCCGAGAGACAGCAGGATGTTGAGCAGATCTGCTTCTCGAAGACTTCCTGTCAGCTGCCGGTCAAAGAACACCCAGGACAGAAGCACTTTACGAGGAAGTTCGGCCGTCCAGCCCAGATGACACTCCTTCAAGCACGAAAGAGACGTTAGGAGGAGAAACACTAGTCATGTGGCTCAGATCCGAACAGAAATGTGACCTCTTACACTGTCTTTGGACGTCTGATTGTCTGAGGCGCTGCTGCTCTGCTCGTCTCCTCCCGCGCTTTGAGTTTTACTCTCTTTTAGATGCTCAGATTGTTTTTCAGCCGGTTCAGAATCATCTGTCATTGTGACGTCCTCCTCATCCTTCTCTTTGAGTTTTCTCTTCTTTGCATCGATCAATCCTTTCTTTTTTGATGGCTGTTTGTCGGATGTTTTGGGCTCATCCTCCTTAAGAGAGAAAAGAGTGTAAAAAAGTTACAATAACAACTGGATTTTCATTCTATTTAAAGAGTTAGTTCATTCCGAAGATTAACAAAGATGAACGAAGGTCTTACAGGTTTGGAACTAAAATTACAATGAAAACAGAAAATATAAAAATGTTAATAAAAAATGTCACAGTATGCAATGACACTAAAACAACACTGGTGTGCAGTCTAGTGTACCATGGGAGTGCTGTTGTCCTCTTTGACGCAGGTCAGTGGGACACTGGGGTCCTGAGGCAGACGGCAGAGACACTGATACAGCTGAAGCCCAAAATCCCTCTGGAGCATCTCGCTGAACATCTCCGCCATCAAGCTGACCTGATACCAGAGCATGAGAGACATAAGATCAGATTGCAGGTTACATCATGTCCAAGCCTGTTTACAACACATGTGACATGCAAGTTGTATTATTTGCATTATTAAAAGTTTCAAATTTGCTGCATTTAACTTCTGTAAGCGCACACCTCACAGCTGTCTCGTGTCTGAAGACTCTGGGGCTCCAGCATTGACGACAGAGACACGACGGACAGATTCAGTCCCGCAGAGGGGTGTAAAATCACAGACGGTCCTTCTGGGAGCGACAAATCATCATCCTGGATGACAGGAAATAAAACAGACAAGCTAGAAGGCATCTTTGATGGGATTTTTTTTGCATAATGTTTATAAACTCAGCATAAACTCAAGCATATTTGCAGTCAGTACCAGCTGTTTTTGTTGTAACTTTGCCCAGTCTTCTTCTGCTGGCACTAGATTCCACACATCTGGCAACAACACCACAACTGTCTCCATTTTATCTCCTGAAAGATATCTCAGCTCCGCCATCTTGTACCTTTAGTAGAGAGGAAGACATGAGCACATTACTAATGATATAAAAGACACAAGGAGACATATTTCTTAGAAGGAAGTCTCTTCTGCTGACCAAACCTGCATTTATTTGATCACAAATACACTAAAAACAGTAATTTTGTGAAATATTATTGCAATTTAACAAGCATATAGGTTAAAATATAATCTATTTCTGTGATGCAAAGCATCATTACTCCAGTCTTCAGTGTCACATGATCCTTCAGAAATCATTCTAATATGCTGATTTGCTGCTCAAGAAACATTTCTGATTATTATCAATGTTGAAAACAGTTGTGCTGCTTCATATTTTTGTGGAAACTGTGATTTTTTTCATTGATAGAAGAACAGAGTCAAGACTACATCACAACATAACTGGATTAAACTGAAATTAAAAATGAAATATACAGACCACTGCGTGCAGGCCGAGAGGTCCAGAGCGGTTTGATCCTTTATGCAGCGGACCGCAGTGTTGACCAGTGTCAAGCTGTCCTTTATTGGGTTCGCTCCATCTGCTTTGGGTGACCAGAGGCCTCCTGGGAGCCGCAGTTCACCTCCACTGTCCACCAACATGAACTACACCACAGAGAAAGAACAAATTAACTCACTTAACTTCATCACTTAAACTAACATATTAATGAGCGATACAGAATATTCAGCAGAGCAGTGTTTCTCAAGCTTTTTGACTCAAAGTCCCACTGTTGTCCAACACAATTTAAGGTAAGACATTTCCTCCAGTATTTCAGGGGATCTATTATGCCCTTTTTCAAAGTCTTGATGTTGTTTTTGGCCTCTATAGAATTGGTTTTCATGCTTCAATGTTCAAAAAACAGTATTTTTCCTCATATTCTCCATTGTTGCAGCTCCTCTCTTTCCAGTCTGTCAGTAACATTCTGTTTAGTTCCTGTTTCTATGAAGCCCCTCCTTCTGAAAAGCACAATGTGCTCTGATTGGTCGGCTGGAGCAGTGTGTTGTGATTGGTTGGGCGCTTTGAGTGTGTTTGGGGAAATGTCCCTCCCCAGTTTCAACACTCTACTAACTAACTCAACCAGGCCCCGCCCCTTTATTTCGCATATGCCTTGGGCGGGAACTATTTAAATGAGGAATATTGAAATTCAAATAGACATAATAAGTGAATCAATAATAATATATTAATTTGAATAATTAAGCAAACTTGGAAGAGGCGTTGTGGTTGAGAACTAATGATGTAGATGGAACTTTTATTTGATTGGAAAATGAAAATAGGCTAAGATATTATTGCTTAATATTATTTTTTCCACCTATACAGCCTCAATTACATCAGCCAGAAAAAAAAATTTAACCACAAGTAAAGATTACAGATTATGAAGAGTATTATTTCTTGAGTGGGAAAAGGAGATATCCAAAATCCCCTCTTTTTGAACCTAATTTTATCCAGTCAGTTCTGGAAACATATGCAAATTAGTGCATATTTAATCAGATAATGCCTCATTTGCATATTTAAACATAACATTTCAGAGAACTTGTAATACAAAACAATTGTCTTAATGTACTGTGATTAATCAACTGGGTGAGTATGGTGATATCTATTAGTTAAAGGGGTCCTTGATTGTGATTTCACTTTTTTAACTTTAGTTAGTGTGTAATGTTGCTGTTTGAGCATAAACAACATCTACAAAGTTAAGACGTTCAATGCAAAGGAAGATAATTTTCTTTTACAGAAATCGCTTTTTAAGAACTACAAAAAATGGCTGCAACAACTGAAGCGCGAGATGTTAAAGCTCCGCCCTCTTCTGGAAAGGGGGTGGGAGCAGCAGCTCATTTGCATTTAAAGGGACACACACAAAAACGGCATGTTTTTGCTCACACCCAAATAGGGGCAAATTTGACAAGCTATAATAAATGATCTGTGGGGGATTTTGAGCTGAAACTTCACAGACACATTCTAGGGACACCAGAGACTTATCTCTTACAGAGATTTGAATTCTTGCTTTATTGAATTCTAGTTTATTTTGATTTCATTCTGGTCTTTTTTTAGAAAACAGCAGTTCAGTAGCTTCCTGTGAGCTCAGATGTTCTTACCTTGAGAAGTGTAGTGGGATGCACAGCCTCCTTCTGCGTCTGACCGTCCTTCGAGAGGTTACAACACTGTGAATACAAGTCCTCAAGGCATGGCATAGAAAACAACAGAACCTGCAGAGAGAACAGAGCAATTCTTGAGCAATGCATTCAGGAGTCTTGTATGGCCACACGATCAAAAGAGAGACACTCGTACCTTAACAGCAAAAGTGGCATCTGTGGACTCGCAAGCATCTGGTTTGGTTTCCGGCTGGTTTGATCCTATGTGAAAGTGACACGGGCCTCTCAAAGGAAGAGGCTGGTCGGGCGGGAAGCTCTCGGTCCAGGACAGCTGGAGGTGGAAGAGGTTGGAGGTCAGGTGCAGGTGCGGGTACCGCCGCTGAAGCTCCAGATAATCACAGGCCTGGCTGAAAAAGTCAAGAGGAAGTGACAATGAGTTTACGGTTCATCAGAAGGTCCCAGAGTTGTTTTCGACTGACTTACGTGTCCCTGGAGAAACAGGAGAATAACGGCACGCTGTGTGTGGTTACAGAGCTGCTTTTTTTGGGCACTTCCTCCTCAGAGGCCGTCCTCCATCTTTTCCGTTTTTGGTGCATGGCGTCTGATCCCCACGGTCCTCCGCCACCGTCCTCCCTGAGTCACGCCACAAGGAGCAACAAGGACACACGTCAGCGTGTTAAAAACAGGACAGTCTTCAAGGGCGCTCACACAAAAACAACAGAATGAGGTGCTTAAATCAGTTCATGTGACCAGAAATTGAGTATGTGAATAGCATACTAACTATGATATTTGAAAGAAAGTACAGTATGCATAAACACTTTGTGTTTTCATTCAGCAAGGATGCATTAAATTGATCAAAAGTGGCAGTAAAGACATTTATAATGTTACACAAGATTTCAATTTCAAATAAATGCTGTTCGTTTGAACTTTCTATTCATCAAAGAATTCTGAAAAAAAAAAGGATCACGGTTTCATCATGAACTAATGCATCCCACAATGCAATGCTCTCAACTTGACCTCACATTTCTAGTCTGATGAATGATCCTGATGTCATCAACCTTAATTTTGACTAGGGTTGCAAAGGGGCGGAATGTTTCCGGTAAATTTCTGGAAACTTTACACAGGAACTTAATCTGGGGAATTTTGTAAATATTCCAATTTGGAAACTTAACAGGAATTTATGGGAATTTATGGGAATTAATTGGAAATTTTGAGAAATTTATATAAATTTATAATATTTATATAAAATGTATCATATAAAAACAAATATAACATTCAATTAATTCTAATTTAGTAAATATGTAAAATAAATATATTTTTATTGCAGCAATTATGTGTTATTTATTAAAATTGCATTAAATATGGTTGTTTTAACCACAATTATGCTGCAAGATGTTTATTCAACTACATTTAAGTACCCTGTTATAGGCTAACCTGCAATTTTGCAAATTCTCTGTTTATTCCCATTAATTCCAGTTAAATCCTATATATTCCCATTAATTCCTATATATTCCCATTAATTCCCATGGAAAGTTTCCAGTTTTGAAAATTCCCGGAATTTTGCAACCCTAATTGATCATTATACCAAAAGTTCTATGCAAAATGATATAATAATTGGATCTGACTCATTTTAAATATGCACTGTAGTGAGGTCATGTGATCTCAACTATGCAGCATAATACAGTTTTAAAACATTTATTGTTGCATACTAGAAAGTATTTAGTAAAATAACATGCAGTATACACTGACTACACAGTATTCCAGGTCATGTGACTCACCAGCGTCCACCTCTACGTCCTCCCATGATCTCAGCGTGTCTTTTCCGTCCTCCACCCCAACCGTCAAAAGGACCGTTCCAGGGCATCTGCTGGTGATGGGACATCTGGATCATTCCACCTGTGGCATACAGATTTATATGACTGCAAATAAATGCGCAGATAAATGGAATTAAGGAATCGCAAAAGAAAGAAACAATTCTGAACTGCACGAAGCGAGTCGTCAGTAATTCCAGTATCACGTCCTGCACAAACCTACACAGTTTTGTAATACATTTGCATAATGCCAACCTATGGTCTTCATTGGCTGCTTGTGAACGTCTACTTTGCACTGTAGATGTAGCTGAGACTGGAAGAGTTTGTGTTGTCAACATGTAAAGAAGACGCCGTTTTCTGCGATGTGAAAGAAAATCCACTTAGCTACATTTCCAGAAGATGAGACTCATGCTGGAATTGATACACTAAAAACTACGCCATCGTTACTATACATGTTACTGTGCATCAAGTGCTGAGAAAGATCCAGAGCTGAAATTCTGATATGCTAATGGGTGTTTCATTTCCGACATGCATTATAAGTGGTAGACCAATCATAACAGACTGGGCCATCTGACCAATCAGAGCAGAGTAAGGAAGGGTTAAGAGAGACCTAATCCTTTATTAAACCATTTCAGACACTGTGAGTAATGAGGTGATGCTGCACTGTATATTATGAGAAAATTCATGTGTTTTTTGACCTTGGATGCATGTAAACCTATTGTAGGAGACTCCAAAACAAGATTAGGAACCTTTAAAATAGCTAATAGAGGCACTTCATTTTTTAATAGTTTTAGTTAATGATAACAACACTGCGTAACGTACCAGGGTTTGGCTGCATACTGGGAATTAGTGGTGGAATTTTGGGAGATTTCAGCAGGGGTTGAGGTTTGGTCCCTAAAATGCCAGGCTTCATATTGGTCGACATAGACGGCAGCAGCGGAGGAGGAGATTTGAACGGCTTACAGAAAGAAACCAGAGAAAGAGAGATCAGGTATAAAAATAGCATGTTAATCATACACTCGTTCGTTACACTCTGGAGAAATATGCAGTAAATTGACATGTTTCTAGAAACTAAATATTTACATTTTTTTGTAATTTTAGATTAAAAATTGTCATTTTATTTCAGCAACACTCTATGAATACAAATGTTAATAAACATAAAATAAATATAGCAAATGTAACATTTTATTGTTCCAAAAAATTTGAAATGTTTAGTGGAAATTCAAATTTCTATGATCTAAAACAGCTGTTTCTGAGAGAGAAAAAAAGCTAGGATCAATCTTAAAGGGTTAGTTCACCCAAAAATGAAAATTCTGTCATTAATTACTCACCCTCATGTCGTTCCAAACCCTTAAGACCTTCGTTCATCTTCAGAACTCAAATTAAGATATCTTTGATGAAATCCGATGGCTCCGTGAGGCCTGTATAGGGAGCAATGACATTTCCTCTCTCAAGATCCATTAATGTACTAAAAACATATTTAAATCAGTTCATGTGAGTACAGTGGTTCAATATTAATATTATAAAGTGACGAGAATATTTTTGGAGCGCCAAAAAAATAAAATAAAATAAAATAACGACTTATATAGTGATGGCCGATTTCAAAACACTGCTTCAGAAAGGATTCGGAGCACAAATGAATCAGTGTACCTGCTGTTCGGAGCGCCAAAGTCACGTGATTTCAGCCGTTGGCAGTTTGACACGCGATCCGAATCATGATTCAATACACTGATTCATTGTGCTCCGAATCTTCCTGAAGCAGTGTTTTGAAATCGGCCATCACTAAATATTAAAAAAATCGTTATTTTGTTTTTTGGCGCTCCAAAAATATTCTCGTGGCTTTATAATATTAATATTGAACCACTGTACTCACATGAACCGATTTAAATATGTTTTTAGTACCTTTATGGATCTTGAGAGAGGAAGTGTCATTGCTCCCTATTGAGGCCTCACGGAGCCATCGGATTTCATCAAAAATATCTTAATTTGTGTTCTGAAGATTAACGAAGGTCTTACGGGTGTGGAACGACATGAGGGTAAGTAATAAATGACAGAATTTTCATTTTTGGGTGAACTAACCCTTTAAGAACATGCCAAGGAGTTACCTAAGACTATAAGAAAGTATTATTTTTATTACAGCATATGTACTGCATTACAAGTTTTGCTAATGCAAATACACTAAAACACATAAAAAAGGTAAAATATTTGGTCACACTTTATATTAGGCGTCTTTAACTACTACATATTTGTGTCAAAATAAATTGTTAGGAACAATGTACTTATTGTGTTGATGTTGTATTATTATACATGTTGAAAAATATCCATATTTAAAAATTAATAAACTATAAATCACCAACTTCTGGCTACAGCGCACTCACAAGAGAGTCAAGTTCTGGCGGACGGGTGACCTCTGACCCGATGTATGACGTAGGATAAGCTTAGGTGAGAACTGACAAACGTGGAAGCACAAAACAACAGAGCGGATAGAGCAATACAAACACGAATTTTTAAAGAAAAATATCAGAGGATTTCAATATAACAGAAGAGGAGCTACATCATACATCAGGTCAGAGGTCACCTGTCCACCAGAACGTGACTCTTCCGTTGCCGGAAGCCTGTAATTATAGTTAATAAATGTTTTTAATATGGATATTTTTCTTACAAAAATGCATCGCTTTCGCTTCAGAAGGCCTTTATTAACCACCTGGAGCCGTATGGATTATTTTTATGATGGATGGATTTGCTTTTTGAACCTTCAAAATCTCGACCCCCATTCACTTCCATTATAAAGCTTGGAAGAGCCAGGATATTATTAATATATCTCCGATTGTGTTCGTCTGAAAGAAGATAGTCATATACACCTTGAATGACTTGAGAGTGAGTAAATCATGGGATAAATTTAAAGGATTAGTCCACTTTCAAATAAACTTTTCCTGATAATTTACTCACCCCCATGTCATCCAAGATGTTCATGTCTTTCTTTCTTCAGTCGAAAAGAAATGAAGGTTTTTGATGAAAACATTCCAGGATTATTCTCCTTATAATGGACTTCAGTGGGGTTCAACGAGTTGAAGGTCAAAATTACAGTTTCAGTGCAGCTTCAAAGAGCTTTAAACGATACCAGATGAGGAATAAGGGTCTTATCTAGTGAAAAGATCAGTCATTTTCGAAATAAATGTAAATGTATATGCTTTATATAAACAAATGATCACCTTCCAAGTGCTCCTTGAAGAATATGAAAGTGCAGTTTTGGCAGAAGCACTTGGAAGGCGATCATTTGTTTATATAAAGCATATACATTTACATTTATTTTGAAAATGACTGATCGTTTCGCTAGATAAGACTCTTATTCCTCATCTGGGATCGTTTAAAGCTCTTTGAAGCTGTAATTTTGACCTTCAACCGTCTGGAGGCCATTGAAGTCCACTATAAGGAGAATAATCCTGGAATGTTTTCATCAAAAACCTTCATTTCTTTTCGACTGAAGAAAGAAAGACATGAACATCTTGGATGACATGGGGGTGAGTAAATTATCAGGAAAAGTTTATTAGAAAGTGAACTACTCCTTTAATTTTTGGGTGAACTATCCCTTTAATGTAAATATTTATTGCATTTCTATTATATAGCAACGTCTTAAGGACATGTTATTAAAATATGAGCCCAAAATGATGCTCCATACCTGTCCGTTCAGGGTCTGGACTTTCTGTGCCGTCCAGCTGACGGGTTTCAGGGGGTCCTGGACCGCTTTCACCAACACTTTCTCACCCACCAGGGGAACGCGTCCCACCACAACACTGCGGCACAATCCACAAACCTTCCACTGAACCTCAGACCTCATCACATCAACCTGACACTGATTAATGCAGAATAACACAAACATACAAACCTCACTGGAAAATGAACCTCCTGATCCACAATCCCATGATGCTCCTGCATCTGTGTGACCACCCCGGTAAACACACGTTGCCTCATCTGAACACAGAATCATGCAGCGTTTACACAACAATAAATGAGAATATGTGTATCTTGTTGTTATGCACAATAATATTGAACAAATTCCCATCATATGTACCTGTGTCTCCATATCAGATTTTCTTTTCTCCTTTGCATGCAAAAGAAAGTATACTGAGTGCTTCGGGACACAATATAAATGAAATGTTGCAAATAAATGTGCAGTGATTTTATCTGCTTGTTGTGTAGGTCAGCAGCAGCAGCATGTGTGATATTTACTTCCTACTGCATTAGCATTACAGTCATGACAGTTAAATGCGGTTTTCCCGCATCTTCAGATCTTTATTTACGACGAAACTGTTAAAAGATGTGTTAAATAATGTAACGACACATTTAAGACGTAAAACTTACTTGTATTTTGTGTTCGTGGTCTGTTTTTTCTCTACGTTGATGCTTTTGTTTGTCTTGTGTCAGTTCATCAAACGGGCGGTTCAGACATCGGCGCCATCAAGCGGTGAGTCGGCGCAACTACAGGTGAAACGCCTTAAACTGCGTTTGATTGTAAATACAACATCAGAGACTGTACAAAAACCTTAAATGTGACGTAAACATTCATAGATAGTTTTCTAACCTTTGTTATTCTTCACAGACGGTCGTATTTGTATTAAAGGGACGTCGTGTGGTTTGACCTGCAGTTCTCTTCCACTACTATAGGTGGCGCTGAGGCGCAGCGGGTTCAATGTCTCGCTCGTCTCGTCTGTGCGCAAACACACGTGTGAAGATGGAGGTGGATACACTGCACTTTCATGAGATGGGCTTAGATGATCGGCTATTAAAGGTGAAATAATAGTTGTGCTAATAATATAAAGTCTGTCTTTCTCGAAATACCGGACACTAGGATTTGTTTTGTGCCGTTTGAATGTATTTAGTGACTGGTTCGACATTATATTTACATGCTAACATTAGCACTGTCATTTCTGAAATATATTTCTTATGGATTACTTCAACATTATATGATTTTTATTCTGTCTATTTTATTAGGATGTATGCAAACATTTAATTCTGGTTCAACAAATTCACCATAAATGCCTTTCTTATATCTGTATTTAGTTAAATGGTTACTTACCATAGTTCCTGTCGAAATACTATAGTTAGTACAGTAAAACTGTGGTAATATGTACACACGCACACACATATAAACATTATATAAGTGCATGTAAATCACATATATGTTTATATGTGTATGTATTAGTGATTAATCTCATGTAACATAAAAGTTTGTTTACATAATATGTGTATAAGTATATATATTATATTTATATATAATATGTGCTTGTGTGAATATACGCACACTCGCATATATTAGTGCTGTCAAACGATTAATCGCGATTAATCATATCCAAAATAATATAGTTGCATAATAATACATTTTGTGTTTACATAATATGTGTGTGTACTGTTTTTAATATATATATAAATATAAATATAAATAATGTGTATACATATATATATATATACACATTCATGGATATATTTAACAAAAATGTTATATTTATATATAAAATATTAATATTTATTAGAGATGCATTGATATTAAATCTCTCCACCGATAGCCGATAATTCAGAGTGATATCTGCCTATAATGATACCGATAGTTTGAAGGTTCTGCCTTTTTAAATTAATAATAAATTCATTATAATTAATAATTGATCATTATATTTTGAATTACTATATTTTGAAAGAAATGCAAATAAAAACTTTATTCTCTCCATTTCATCAACTAGTTTCAGAGTAACTGGTATCAGTTATAAACATAAACACATTATTCAAATTAATATTAACAAACATTAACTAAATTCTGAAGATTAAATTAATATTTCTTAACTTTCTGAATGTTATAAATTCATATATTTACTATTAATATTGAACATCAAACTGGTTTCTTAGCATTTTCTTTACACAAAGCACAAATTTGGTGCATTTTCCTGCCCTTTTGATTGACAGGATATATCAGTATACACAGACACACACACACACACACACACACACACATATATATATATATATATATATATATATATATATATATATATACTCACTCATGAGTGTGTGTATTATATATATGTAGTTGTATTAGTGCTGTCAAATTGATTAATCGCGATTAATCGCATCGAACATAAAAGTTTGTTTACATAATATATGTGTGTATATATATATATATATATATATATATATATAAATATACACACACACACACATACATATTCATATATAATTTCTGATTTTCAGATGTGCTCACATTATTTGTGTCACTGCATGTTGATGTTACAAATCACAAAACATTTTGGATCCTGTTTACACTTGTATTCGTCAGTGTTGTCCACTTGTTGCCTTCAAGAGTTGTGAAGGATATATTCTTGTTTTTCAGGCTCTGGCCGATTTAGGCTGGTCTCATCCCACCCTCATCCAGGAGAAAGCCATCCCGCTGGCGCTGGAGGGGAAAGATCTGCTGGCCCGAGCCCGAACCGGATCAGGAAAAACCGCAGCCTATGCGGTTCCACTGATCCAAAGAATCCTCACATCCAAACAGGTGATGTGTGGCTTTTTATTTTACACTAAGCCTCAATGACAGAAACAAGTAACATTTGTTGTCACTGATGTTGTTTGTTTGCTGTGAGCAGACTGTACGTGAGCAGCAGATTAGAGCTCTAGTCCTGGTCCCGACTAAAGAACTGGGCCAGCAGGTCCAAACCATGATCCGACAGCTCACTGCGTACTGCGGCAGAGACGTGCGAGTGGCCGACATCTCTGGGAAGGCGGATCTATCGGCACAGAAGTCAGTACTACAGCAAATCACTGTTTATCAAGTGCTGCTGCTCATCTTGGACTGAGCAAATTTATTATAAATTAGATATAAGATTTGATGATATCTTTCCTGAAATGTATGTATTAGAAATTACTATTTTTGGTTTTATAAATCAAAGGAACCATTATTTCAACAAAACAATGCAGGGAGTAAAACTCAAGTTCAGTGATATTTTAGTATTGTTTTATATACTATTATTGTATTTATTAATATTTTGAATTAGCATTTAGTTAATATTTACAGTTTATTTTATTTATTTTTTGTACTTTTGTCATTTTTATTATTGTTTTTAATATTATTATTATTATTATTTAGGTTAATTTTTTTCAGTTTACATCATCTAATATTTCTATTTTATTTAATTTCAGCTTTGTTTTGATTAACAAAAGTATTTTCAATTTTACACATCAATTTTAAAGGGGTCTGTTATGCTCAAGTCTTGTTTTTGGGCTCTACTAGAACAGGTTTTCATGCTTGAATGTTCATTATTTTCCTCATATTCTCCATTGTTGCAGCTCTTCTCTTCCCAGTCTGTCAGTAACGCTCTGTTTAGTTCCTGTCTCTTTGAAGCCCCTCCTTCTGAAAAGCACAATGTGCTCTGATTGGTCAGCTGGAGCAGTGTGTTGTGATTGGTCAAGTGCTTTGAGCGTGTTTGGGAAATGTCCCGCCCCTTACCATAACCACCAGTTTCAACACACTACTAACTAACTCAACCAGGCCCCGCCCCTTTATTCTGCATATTAATTATTTAAATGAGGAATATTGTGAAGAAAACTCAAGACTACAATGGAGGTGTTTCAGGGAGTTCAGAAACAGTGACACTGATATAGAGAAGAACTGCATTTGGAGGGACTTTGCAGAGCTTTTTCATGCTCAAACAGCAACATTACACACTAAAGAAAGATGAACTTGTAAAAAAGCAGAATAGGACCCCTTTAACAATAATAACCAAGTCTCATTCAAGCTCATTTAAGATCTCAAGTGTCATTCTAAGTGAAATTAAATGTTATTAATTCCAAGAAACATTACAATTCTTTGTCCTCCACAGGCCCATTTTAATGGAGAAGCCGGATATTGTGGTCAGCACGCCGTCCCGTGTTCAGGCTCACATTAACGCCCAGAACCTGCAGCTGCACTCTTCATTAGAGATGCTGGTCATCGACGAGGCTGATCTTCTTTTCTCGTTTGGGTTTGAGGCAGACCTTAAAAGCCTGCTGTGGTACGTGTCTTGTTAGCTGTATTAATTTGTAAAACAGCGGAAAAAAATCAGACCGGGTCAAAATCGCATCGTTGAGAGAAAAAAAAAGTCACATTTTATTATTACTTTCAAAAAATAATGTCAAATATTGATAAATAAAAACAAATCGTTTACAAATTTTATCAACTTATTAAACATGTATTTTAGTTCCCCTCACTCCACAACAAATGGGATTCAGAACAGAACAGGAATGAAAAATATAAGTATAAAACAAACATAAATTATAGCGGCATTCATTATAAATGCCAAGCCTGATTATTTCACTCCAGAATTCAAATTTCCTGATAATTTACTCACCCCCATGTCATGCAAGATGTTCATGTCTTTCTTTCTTCAGTCGAAAAGAAATGAATGTTTTTGAGGAAAACATTCCAGGATTTTTCTCCATATAGTGGACTTCACTGGGGTTCAACGGGTTGAAGGTCCAAATGTCAGTTTCAGTGCAGCTTCAAATGATCCCAGACGAGGAATAAGAGTCTTATCGAGCGAATCGACGGGCCATTTTCTAAAAAAAAATAAAAATTATATACCTTTTAAGCACAAATGCTCATCTTGCACTGCTCTGCAATGCACCATGCATTACTTAATCACATTGGACAGGTCACATGTGACGTAGGCAGAAGTACCAATCCAGTGTTTACAAAGCAAAAGACCAAGTCAAACGGCCTTTACAAAAAAGGTAAAACAACAATGTCGGACGAGCAGTGCAAGACAAGCATTTGTGGTTAAAAAGTACATTTTTATTTGTATTTTTTAGAAATGACTGATTGTTTCGCTAGATAAGACCCTTATTCCTCCACGTCACTTTTTTTAAGGTACAACGTATAGTATTTGTCTCTGTTCACCTCTGCAGT
Organism: Ancherythroculter nigrocauda; assembly: GCA_036281575.1. Classification (NCBI taxonomy): domain Eukaryota; kingdom Metazoa; phylum Chordata; class Actinopteri; order Cypriniformes; family Xenocyprididae; genus Ancherythroculter; species Ancherythroculter nigrocauda. Next base: position 3,339,371 of record VTFQ01000002.1, read on the forward strand.
CACTTACCCAAGATCTACCAGGCGTTCCTCATGTCGGCCACGCTGAATGACGACGTTCAGGCCCTGAAAGAGCTCGTCCTCCACAATCCGGTGAGTGCAGAAGCAGAGAAGCAGTAGCAGCGTGTGTGTCTTGGCTGGATCTGATAGTCTTCCTCCTCCTGTTGTAGGTGACGCTGAAGCTCGAGGGTTCTCAGCTGCCCGACAGCTCTCAGCTCCAGCAGTACAGCATCAATTGTGAGGAGGAGGATAAGTTCCTGCTCATCTACACCCTCCTGAAGCTCGGCCTGGTTCGAGGGAAGACGCTCATATTCGTTGGGGAAGTGAACCGCTGTTACCGGCTCAAGCTGTTTTTGGAGCAGTTCAGCATCCCTGCTTGTGTCCTGAACTCTGAATTGCCGGTTCACTCCAGGTGGGTTTATTTCTTTTTAAAGCTGCAGTGTGCCATTTCTGCACCATTAGATAGTCCCGCCATTGGTCGAGTCAGCGTTGCTGTGTCGATTCACTTCCAGGGTTATTATCATGAAGTAAAACTATTAAAAATGATAGATATAAAGCTGAAATAAATGTAAATAATAGATGGAAAAACCTTTTTTATACATATATATTTTATTCAGTGAAAATGACAAAATAACAGAAATCAGCAATTGCATTTAACAGTTTGATTTAACAGTACTGATTTTTGCAGTAAAATATCCAAAAACCACTAGGCCAGTGTTATATATTTTGTTCACTTGAGTGCTTGCAATATCCCAAATGTTTGCAACTATTAGTAAATCGTGAGAAAATTGCAATTTTACCCAAGGCTCCGGGACGTGTAGGAGTCGCCTGTCAATGGCGTCATAACCGCGTTATCCTCGGTTTCCGGTTTTATTTTGTAGAAACCATGGAAACACCAGAGACGCTTTAATATTTACATGTTTTAATAGACAAGAGAACAACTGTTTTGATATATTTATAGACAGAAAAGTAATTATTGTTATATAGCTCAACACGTTTAGTCTTATTGTTTAAATCTAATTTTCTTGATTTTTTGCGAGTACCATGCTTTACCATGCCTCAGAGAAAAACACTATTTTGTGAAGTAGCTAACATAGCATAATCAGATGCAGCTTTATTTTTAGTAACAGTAATACAGAATTTCCTCCATCATACAATATGTTTTAAAATGAATTGCATGCCATTTATCAACACAAGCCATCCAGCATTTAATATGATATTGTAAAATCGATCTATCTTACTGCAGTGTGTAACAGTGTCTCACAGCAGCCGCCGAGCGAATGCTCAGAGTAATGTTATAATATCATTTTCAACACACTCAAATGTATCTAATATGATAAACAGAGCTGCGTTACCTCATAATCATGACTGGAAAAGCGGTAGCGGCGCCGGCGACTGTGTCATAATAAAAGTTTCGCTGCTTGCGGCGTGTGTTGCACAATCACTCCAGCTCCTCATTCAGCTCCACAACACTCGCTCCTGCTCTGCTTCATACTACAGTAACGTTAATAATCACATCCATGAACATGATTTCTTCTCGACTCCTATCCCTATTCTTTTCCATCGTCCGTCGAGGTAAAGACCACATGTCCCAAGATTCCGTGCTCAAACTTGGCGTCATCAAGCTACGCCTTTTTGAATAGGCCTTTAGCGACCTCTAGCGGACAGAAATCCTACATACTGCACCTTTAAATGACCCAAATTTTGGTAAATTGTATGAAAAACATTCTATTAAACAAAAAGTAGAAATGTTGCATTGGCAGCTAACTGAAATAAGTTGAAGTTGAGGCACTAAAATACTAACTGAAAATAATAGAAAAACTGAAATAATAATAAATATAGCTGCAAGCAGCAATTATCGGGGCCAAGCACAAAGTCTGCATGAAAAGTCACATGGCTGTGAGCATCAGACCAACTGCAACAATGACCAAATTAAAGACCTATTAAGATCATTTTAAGCAAAATAGCTGAAAAATCATAAATACAGTCAATAATAATGAATTAATGGTTTATCAGTTTGGACCAATAGGTGTCGCTGTTACCAAATTGATGTGGTGTGATCAGAGTGAGGTGACAAGTTTGGTGTCAGTATGCCATTGCAAGAGTCTTGGCATCATGCCTCAACTTCACTGATGCAGCATACGAAAACGGTTTCGTCTGTCGACACGAAATCCATAAGTTTTGTCGGCACAGTCTGAAGATGATCTGACTCGAATTTGGTGAAAATCAGACAAACAGTCTAGGAGGAGTTCAAAAAAGTATGTTTTTAAAGAAAATCAAAATGGCGGAAAGGAAGTTTGGCCAAATATGGCAAAATTGGTATCTATGTTCTCGGCATGACAAGTTTTTCATTACAATAGGTTAATTTATTCTAAAGTTATTAGAATTTTTGGGAATTTCATTATAACTTTTGACCACATGATTGTGCTGCCCCAAAACATTTTGAGTACTGTCAGGGCATGGTGCCAAAGATACATACAGAGTTTCGTAGCAATACATCAATGCAAAAATAATAAGCAAAAAATAATATATATAAGCAAAAATAGCTGTTTTTCATATCTTCTGACCACTAGGTAGCACTGCGTCGAGAATGGTTTGATGAATCGGCTGAATCTATAACTTTTTGTCAGCATGGTTTGAAGATGTTCTGGTTCAATTTTCATGAACATCGGAGTAATGGCCTAGAAGAAGTTCGAAAAAGTAGGTTTTCGAAAAATTCAAAATGGCCGAGAATTTTTCATGATGGAAAATGATGTCATTGAGTGCAATCAACTCGTTTTGAGCCAAGCAGCACTTATAAAAAATACTATCAACCAGTAGTATCTATAATTATTATTATTCTGTGAATATTGTTAATCCATCACATTGCAGGTGTTAAATGTGTTTAATGCTGTTTTCATGTTGCATTTGACGTACTTTTGTTTTTTTCAGGTGTCACATTATCTCTCAGTTTAATCAGGGCTTCTACAATTACATTATCGCCACAGACGAACAAGGACTAGAGAATCCCTCTGGAAGTTCCAAGAAAACACAGGAGGGAGGAAAGAAGAAAAAGAACTTTGGGAAAAGTGGAAAGTATGTGTTCCTACTAGCAAATGAAATGCATGAAACATTTAAAATATGAAATAAGATTGTAAATTGTTTCAGCTTTAAACATTAATACTGACTTTTGTTTTGTCCTCCCAGAGGCAAAGACAGGGAATATGGTGTTTCCAGAGGGATCGATTTTCACAACGTGTCTAATGTGATCAACTTTGATTTTCCCACTTCAGTCGACTCCTACATTCACCGTGTCGGCAGGTACACTGATGGTTGTTATCTGATAACTTTATTATTTTAATAGTTATAAATTTAGTTTTAGTTAACATACTGATTTAGTTTTTTTTTTTTTTTTCAGTTTTAGTAATTTTATGTGCTTTTGTCATTTTTATAGTCTATTTTTTAAATATATTTAGCATGAATTTATATTTATTTTTTGGGAATTTTTTTTTTTTTTCATTTATTTGCCATTTCTAATTTTTAAGATTTTAAGTTTTTCATCTAATATTTATATTTTATTTTATTTCAGCTTTAAATTAATGAAAATTATTTTAATAGGTATGGATTTAGTTTTAGTTGATTTACTTATTTTTATATTTTCAGTTTTAGTAATTTTATGTGCTTTTTAAAATTTTTATAGTCTATTTTTTAATTCTATTTAGCATTCATTTATATTTCAGTTTCAGAAACTTTAGTACTTCAACATTTTATTAGTATCTTCAACAACTTATTTTATTTCATTTAGTTATTTCTAATTTCCGTTTACGATTTTGTTTTAATATAATATAATATATATATTTTATTTTATTTCAGCTTTATTTAATTTAACAAAAATTATTTTAATCCATTTAGATTTAGTCTACAATAATACAAATTAATCCTGATTTCCCCTGCTTCCCTTTAGAACGGCTCGTGCGAATAATCCCGGCACTGCGCTGTCCTTCATATCTCATACAGAACTCCCAACGTTCACGGAGGTTGAAAACGCTCTTACTGGAGGTAAAAGTCGCAGGCTTCAGAAGATATTTATTTTACAGTAGTCATGGAAAACTAAATTATGCCTGTTTGCGCTGTTTAAAACCTAATATTATTAACTAACATTAAAATTATATTATTAAAAATAAAAAGCTGGCATTGTTTAGAATATTATCCCTTTAAATATCTTCAAATGTTTATTGTATTTTATGTAAATGTTGCAGATAAGAAGGAAGAAAAGAACACTTGCATGTTTTAAGACAGTTTTTCACAAGCAAATGTATTCCTCTGTTTACAGACACAGAATGTGTATTGAAGCCGTACGAGTTCAAAATGGAGGAAATCGAGGGATTCAGATACCGATGTCGGGTATGTTTGTGTCCTCATATAGTACTGAAGCTGTATTTGTGGTTTGGTTTGCCTGAAGTCACTTGTATGGTATGATTTACCCAGGATGCCATGAGATCGGTCACAAAGCAGGCAGTGAAAGAGGCCAGACTGAAGGAGATCAAACAAGAGCTGCTCAATTCAGAGAAACTCAAGGTTTGTGCTCTTTAAACACGCCTCATTTTAACCAGTTCATCTCTAATATTGACTGTCTGTAGTAACTAATTTCCTTTATCTGACAGACGTACTTTGAAGACAATCCCAGAGACCTGCAGCTGCTACGACACGACAAAGACCTTCATCCCGCCGTCATCAAACCTCACATGAAGAACGTGCCCGATTACCTGAGTAAGGAGCGATTGCCTTTTGATTGGTCTGTATATTGGACAACAGACAAATGGACCTCAAAAACACATTTTTGTTCTCCGTTTCAGTCCCAGAAACGTTGAAAAGTCTCGTCAATCCTCTAAAACAAAGGAGGAAAAAAAGGTTTAAAGCAAGTGGCGTGATGCTGAGCAGCTTTAAGGTGAGAAAACAAACTTTATCATCGTGTCTACTCATGATGGGGGAGGAGAGTGAGCCAATCAGCAGTAGGGGGCGTGTCTATTCATGATGGGGGAGAAGAGTGAGCCAATCAGTAGTAGGGGCGTGTATATTCATGATGGGGGAGAAGAGTGAGCCAATCAGCAGTAGGGGGTGTGTCCACTCATGAAGAGGGAGGAGAGAGTGTCCAGCAGTAGAGGGCGTGTCCATTCATGATGGGGGAGGAGAGTGAGCCAATCAGCAGTAGGGGGTGTGTCCACTCATGAAGGGGGAGGAGAGAGAGCAATCAGCAGTAGGGGGTGTGTCCATTTATGAAGGGGGAGTGTGAGCCAATCAGCAGTAGTGGGTGTGTCCACTCATGAAGGGGGAGGAGAGTGAGCCAATCAGCAGTAGGGGGTGTGTCCATTTATGAAGGGGGAGTGTGAGCCAATCAGCAGTAGTGGGTGTGTCCACTCATGAAGGGGGAGGAGAGAGTGTGAGCCAATCAGCAGTAGGGGTGTGTCCACTCATGAAGGGGGAGGAGAGAGTGAGCCAATCAGCAGTAGGGGTGTGTCCACTCATGAAGGGGGAGGAGAGAGTGTGAGCCAATCAGCAGTAGGGGTGTGTCCACTCATGAAGGGGGAGGAGAGAGTGTGAGCCAATCAGCAGTAGGGGCGTGTCCACTCATGAAGGGGGAGGAGAGAGAGCAATCAGCAGTAGGGGGTGTGTCCACTCATGAAGGGGGAGGAGAGAGAGCAATCAGCAGTAGGGGGTGTGTCCACTCAAGAAGGGGGAGGTGAGAGTGAGCCAATCAGCAGTAGGGGGTGTGTCCATTTATGAAGGGGGAGTGTGAGCCAATCAGCAGTAGTGGGTGTGTCCACTCATGAAGGGGGAGGAGAGAGTGTGAGCCAATCAGCAGTAGGGGTGTGTCCACTCATGAAGGGGGAGGAGAGAGTGTGAGCCAATCAGCAGTAGGGGTGTGTCCACTCATGAAGGGGGAGGAGAGAGTGTGAGCCAATCAGCAGTAGGGGTGTGTCCACTCATGAAGGGGGAGGAGAGAGTGTGAGCCAATCAGCAGTAGTGGGTGTGTCCACTCATGAAGGGGGAGGAGAGAGAGCAATCAGCAGTAGGGGGTGTGTCCACTCATGAAGGGGGAGGAGAGAGAGCAATCAGCAGTAGGGGGTGTGTCCACTCATGAAGGGGGAGGAGAGTGAGCCAATCAGCAGTAGGGGGTGTGTCCATTTATGAAGGGGGAGTGTGAGCCAATCAGCAGTAGTGGGTGTGTCCACTCATGAAGGGGGAGGAGAGAGTGTGAGCCAATCAGCAGTAGGGGTGTGTCCACTCATGAAGGGGGAGGAGAGAGTGTGAGCCAATCAGCAGTAGGGGTGTGTCCACTCATGAAGGGGGAGGAGAGAGTGTGAGCCAATCAGCAGTAGGGGTGTGTCCACTCATGAAGGGGGAGGAGAGAGTGTGAGCCAATCAGCAGTAGGGGCGTGTCCACTCATGAAGGGGGAGGAGAGAGAGCAATCAGCAGTAGGGGGTGTGTCCACTCATGAAGGGGGAGGAGAGATTGTGAGCCAATCAGCAGTAGGGGGCGTGTCTATTCATGATGGGGGAGAAGAGTGAGCCAATCAGCAGTAGGGGGCGTGTCTATTCATGATGGGGGAGGAGAGAGTGTCCAGCAGTAGAGGGCGTGTCCATTCATGATGGGGGAGGAGAGTGAGCCAATCAGCAGTAGGGGGTGTGTCCACTCATGAAGGGGGAGGAGAGAGAGCAATCAGCAGTAGGGGGTGTGTCCACTCATGAAGGGGGAGGAGAGTGAGCCAATCAGCAGTAGGGGGTGTGTCCATTTATGAAGGGGGAGTGTGAGCCAATCAGCAGTAGTGGGTGTGTCCACTCATGAAGGGGGAGGAGAGAGTGTGAGCCAATCAGCAGTAGGGGTGTGTCCACTCATGAAGGGGGAGGAGAGAGTGTGAGCCAATCAGCAGTAGGGGCGTGTCCACTCATGAAGGGGGAGGAGAGAGTGTGAGCCATTCAGCAGTAGGGGGTGTGTCCACTCATGAAGGGGGAGGAGAGAGTATGAGCCAATCAGCAGTAGGGGAGTGTCCACTCATGAAGGGGGAGAGAGAGTAAGTGAATCAGCAGTAGGGGGCGTGTCCACTCATGAAGGGGGAGGAGAGAGTGTGAGCCAATCAGCAGTAGGGGCGTGTCCACTCATGAAGGGGGAGGAGAGAGAGCAATCAGCAGTAGGGGGTGTGTCCACTCATGAAGGGGGAGGAAAGAGAGTGAGCAAGAGGGAGATTTGAAGAAAGACTGTAGAAAGAGAGATGGCTGAGAGACATTATAAAAGGGAAAGTTCAGAGGAATATCACTTGGAAAAGAAGGGTTATGATCAGGCAAGAGCTTTAGGACCCGTGTTAGTATTAGAAAAGCTTTCCAGTGCTGGAGAGAACTAAGCGGGAAGGCCTGAAAACACACCAAGGTTGCGTTGTTTCTGCTCCATACGTCAGTAACTTTGGTCAACTCTTACTTCTTCCTTGTCATTTGTTCGTCATCTTCGCTTTATTTTTAACGAAGCACTATTCTTGCTTCACTTCAGCTATGATATTTGTGCATTTGGGGGCGGAGCAATGAAGGCAAGGGTGTGTTTGTCTGCTCTGATTTCAAATATCAACAGTGTTTCTCAGAAATCATTTACTGCACCGTTAAACATCATGCAGTAAGTGCGGTACTAATTTAGCTTCCACATTTATCTAGATTTTCATTAGAGTGAGTGGCCATGTTTAAGTGACTAACTTTAGTTTACTACTTACATTTCAAATATAAGCCATCTTTGAGGTCGATGAATGAAAGGCGAACATACTGTAATTACCACATGGGCCAGCCGTGTTAATGATGTGCCCATCACAGACTGCATGACTTTGCCACTTCCTGTGTAGTTTTTATTTTCTGCGACCAACCAACTAATTCAAATTTGGTCGACTAAGCCTCTCAACGACTAATGTTTGGTCAACTATTCGGAGGCAGCCCTAGATATAATAATGGGATGTTGAATACTTGATAGGACTTGAATTGTGCATAATAACAGATCTTTTCTATTTGTTGCATTAGCACAAGAATTTCAAAGGCAAAAATCCACTGAAGAGTTTTCGCTACACGAAGAAGCGCGGTGAAAAGAAGGCTGGGAAATCCTGACAGCTTCAGAGACATTGGGATCGGATTGGGATGTTGAGGAAATCTTGATGTAACTAATCATCTGGACACTTTGATAACAGGCAGTGAACTGTGACCCTGTCTCACTGCATGTTTGAAATATACATTGGAATATTGTTTCATTAACACTGAATATGAAATATGTTCATGTTTATTGACTAAAATAAACCTTTTATATCCATATAAATGGACAAACAGATCCTTCAGTTGTACTTTGATGTCCACATCAACTACTCATTGATCACAAGAACACAACAGACTAGCTATGGTGCAGGTTACTGGTTAAAAACTGATGAAAGGCATGTTTTGTTAATGCCAAATATTTATTATTAGTCAACATGTTCAATTTTAGTACAATTAATGAGTATGTGAAGGGGAACAATTATTTTTAAACATCACTAAATGCTTGGATTCTTCTAAAATGAGCCAGCAATAATTTGGCAATGGCAATTACCAGAAGAAGGCACCTCAAAAGGTCTTACACTATTTTATCAATTGGTTAGTTAGTTAGTCGTACACCTGAAGTGTAACTTGTCTATTGCAGAGGGCAGATTTGAGCGCACTCATTTATATGTGAATATAACACTGTCATGTTTCCTGTGTTGAAACATCTCAACCATTCAAAAGCAAACACAGAACAAGTGTTTACTGAACATAAACATCGACACGCACACACACACGACACTCCATGGAGTAAGAAATTTCAGTCCACCTCTAGTGACGTATAAAAACCACAACATTAGCGTCTGAACATGTAGTGATGAGTTTAAGATGTGTAGATTCTGGAGTTCATCACGTCAATCATACAAAACTTTCCTCTAGTGCCAGCTGGTACAGCATATATACATCTATCTACTGAAAAACGAGTGAATCCCATGAAAAACATGGATTGGGTTGTATTTCACCACAAAAAATGTCTATTTTGCATAAACAAAATAAAGCATATTTTAAGACATTTTCATCACGATTAAGCACATTTCACCCTTAAATTCTCATTACTGTAAAACATATTCCAAATTAATTTCCATTATTCACAACTGTTTAAAACTTTTTTGTGTGTGTATTAAAGGCACAATATGTAATTTTTCGCCACTAGAGGTCGCCTATTCAAAATAAAGGCGTAGCATGATGACCCCAAGATTGAGTGCGGAATCATGGGAGATGTCACAGTCAGGAAAAGAATCCGACGGGACTCGAGCAGAAATCATGTTCACAGATAAGATTATTAACGTTACTGTAATATGAAGCTGAACGAGGCCGCTGGAGCAAACTTTTATTATGCCGCAGTCGCCGCTTCAGATTCTTCTGGTCAAGCGTATGTGGAGTAACGCAGCGCTGTTCATCATATTAGATGCATTTGAGTGTGTTGAAAATGTCCTGGTTAAAATTGCTTACTTCTCTGGATTGAAAAAATCTGGGATAATGTAAGTACACAAGTCAACAAAAAATATAACACTGTTCTAGTGGTTTTTGGATATTTTAATCCAAAACTCTTACATATTGTGTCTTTAAGATTTTTTTAAACTTGTAATTTAAATCAGCATAAAGGCAGTACAATAAATATCATGGCATATATGTGCTTTACTATTTAAAAAAAATGCATTATGATAATGAAAATTCAGGGGAATTTGTGCTTAATTGTTAGAATGAAAAAAAATATTGGTCCAAAATGTAAAAAAAAAAATTAAAATAAATAATAAAAAAATTATGATTTTGGGGTGAAATAAGACCTAGGGCCAGTTGCATAAACTTAGCTACTAAGTTAAGACTATATAAATGACTATATACTATGCACTCAACCGTGTTGTATATGAATGTTATTTTGTCATCCAACATCAGAGTCTGAAACCCCTGCCCCTCTGCTATGTAATTAAAGGGATCCTTGAATATGATTTCACTTTCTTAACTTTAGTTAGTGTGTAATGTTGCTGTTTGATCATAAACAACATCTGCAAAGTTACGACGCTCAAAGTTCAATGCAAAGAGAGCTATTTTCTTATACAGAAATCTCTTTTTAAGGACTACAACAAACGGCTGGTAGGGACTACAACAAGCTTCTTTCTGGGTTGGTGACATCACAAACCCTAAACATTACATAAACCCCGCCTCCGAGAACACTCAACAAAGGGGGCGTGGCCATGTTGGGCTGCTTTAGAGAAGAGGAAGAGTTGTTGTAGTAAAGTGTTGTTGACATGCCGTCATTTTACACAGGACTGCTTCACAAACGAGGGTCAATTCAACACTGGATTTGCACAAAAGATTAATATGACGACACATGCTAGTGGATTCTAAAAGTTGTAACTTCTTCCTGAGTCTCTCCATCAGTGTCGACTCCGGTTTGAACAATGTAAGGCTGAACACCGTTACTGACAATCCTCATTTTGGCTGTGTGAGATTCTCCAGCTTTGTTGTTGTTGAGCTGTTAAAGCTCCGCCCTCTTCTGGAAAGGGGGCGGGAGCAGCAGCTCATTTGCATTTAAAGGGACACACACAAAAACGGCGTGTTTTTGCTCACACCCAAATAGGGGCAAATTTGACAAGCTATAATAAATGATCTGTGGGGGATTTTGAGCTGAAACTTCACAGACACATTCTGGAGACACCAGAGACATTACATCTTGTGAAAAGAGGACCCCTTTAAAACTGTGACAGTTGAGTGCATGAAGGACGAACCATGACCAACTAGCAGTTAACCAAGTGGTAATCAGTCTTTTCCAACTAGACCAATCTACCATTTTACATAGCTTTAAAAAGTTAGGAGCAGTCTTGATAAAAAAATTTGAAGACTAGTATTCAGTTTATGCAACTGGCCACTGGACATGTTCTTCACGGGTTCACCCAGATAATGCTGGTTTTACCCAAAACTTTTGTGCATCTATATTTAAGCTTTACAACAAGAGAAAAAGCACATTAATTTTAAACCAGGAGCCTTGAGGCTGTTAGCAGCAAAGCATCATTAGATTGGATACAGCATTTGAGAAGTCCAGCGAGAGTCATGTGACCAAACACAATCACTAACACAGCACAGATTTACACTCACAACCGCGTTTACCGTCGCACGAGGATCAAGGGGGCTGATTTCACAGTAAACCACACTTTAAGGCTTTATTATTACTCTCAAATATCACAATACATGTTCTTTATGAACCACCAGCTGGTTTATTTATAATCAAATAAAAATACTGTAGGAATGTTTCATATGTGCACTGACAAAGCATTAAAAAAAAAAAATCAAGATACAGGGAACCAAGGCCAATATGATTCAGTTATTTATTTACATTTTTCAAGAGAAAAAAGTATTAGAATAGTACACAAACAGACTGTGAAACATTTAATTTGGTCAGTCACTCATGGGGTGCACAATATTGAGGATTGAGAATCCAAACACATCGATATTTAACACATCGTTTACTGTTGTCACATTTAAAAAAGAATTCACGCTACATGTTCACTCTACAAGGCGCTTCAAAACTGCCAAAGCCGAATAATGGGTTTAAATATAGAGATTGCAGCATTTTCACTCACATGTTCTCGTTGATAAGGCTAAATAAACAGTCTGATATCAACACACTTGTGTCTAAGGCACAGCGGGGACGTTTAACTCGAGCCCCTCTATGCTTTTATCCGTATCCGTTTTGAGCTTGTGCCAGACCCTGAGGAACCGCTGAAGAAAACCAAGTTCTCACACAACATGAAAACCGACGGCAGAGTAAGTGTGGTGCATCATGGGAAATCAGCCCCCTCTGAGCCTGTCATTGTATACCGTTGGATGGTTTCTCTCATGTATTCGCTATGACTGCTGCATGATAAAAGCACCAGCCCACACCAGGACAGAGAGAAAGAGAGGGGAAAAAAATAGAAAATCAGAGAGGAGAGGTGGCCGAAGAGTCCAGTCCAATCAGATACTTCATCGCGATCACATGACCTCACAACATGAGTTCTGCTTGCGTGCCTAGAACATAAAAAACAGTAACATCAACATCACATACTTGGCACAAGTATGAACAATAAGAAAACATAATGAAGCTTTAAATTTGTATAATGGTATTGACATTAATGAAACAAGCAATAAATTGCATGTCCTGTTGCTGTGTTTCATGTGCATGTAAAGTACTGACCGTTTTATAAAAGGCTTTTGATTGGTTTCCCAGATGCTCTGATTTCTGAACTAAATCATCCAGTTTTTCTCCTCTCTCCAGCAGTGACTCCATCGTGTTGTGCTGGAGAAACACATGAAATTAAATACAAATGCCAATGCATTCAAAAAACAAGGAGTGGTAAAAAAAAGCGCCTGCTCACCAAAATAATTTTGGTTTCGTCCAGTTCAGCTTGCACTTTGGTCATAGCATCAGCCTCACGTGGATTCTGCAGAACAGGAAATAAACTAACTGTTAGATGTAATAAAATGTGCTGTGTTTACAAATCAAGTTCCCTTAAATCCATTGAATAACAGTATTGACCACAACATGGCTTATCTTGCTGAAGCCATTTCATTATTATTTTCATTGTTGTCACACCTGGTATCTAGCCAGATGGCTGTCCAGTGCCGTGTACTGAATGGTCGCAGGTGATCCAGAAGGCCAGTCTATACTGTTCACCTGCTTGGAGAACTCATCCAACACCTACAGACAACCACAAACCCGGTTAAGAAAGAAAATGATGATGCATAATCAGTAAAAATCTCTATTTTTAAAATATTATTTTAAATTATATTTAATATTAAATTAGACATTTAAATTGACACATTATGGTTTTTATTGTACTGTCTTTACACTAATAATAAATAGATAGTAAAGTCTGTAGACTGGATGGATATGTAGAATATATAGAATGGATGGATAGGTGTATAGATGGACGGATGGATATATAGAACGATGGATGGATATATAGATGGATGGATGTATAGAATGGATAGATGGATGGATGGATGGATATATAAATGGATGGGTGGATGCATGGATGATATATAGAATGATGGATGGATGGAGCGATGGATGGATAGATATATAGAATGGATGGATGGATGGATGTATCGATGGAACAATGGATGGATATATAAATGGATGGATGGATGCATGGATGATATATAGAATGATGGATGGTTGGAGCGATGGATGGATATATAAATAGACGGATGGATGGATGGATGGATGAATATATAAATGGACGGATGGATGCATGGATGATATATAGAATGATGGATGGATGGAGCAATGGATGGATAGATATATAGAATGGATGGATGGATGGATGTATCGATGGAACAATGGATGATATATAAATGGATGGATGGATGCATGGATGATATATAGAATAATGGATGGTTGGAGCGATGGATGGATATATAGATGGATGGATGGATATATAGAATGTATGGATGGATATATAAATAGACAGATGGATGGATGGATGTATAGATGGAACGATGGATGGAAATATAAATGGATGGATGGATGCATGTATGATATATAGAATGATGGATGGTTGGAGCGATGGATGGATATATAAATAGACGGATGGATGGATGGATGGATGTATAGATGGATGGATGGATGAATATATAAATGGACGGATGCATGGATGATAAATAGAACGATGGATGGATGGATGGATATATAGAAGGATGGATGATATATATAAATGGACAGATGGATAGATGACGGATAGATGATTCATAGAACGATGGATGGATGGATGGATGGATGACATAAAACAATGGATGGATATATAAATGGACAGATGGATGGATGAATGCATGCAAGGATGATATATAGAACGATGGATGGATATATATGGACAGATGGATGGATAGATGATATATAGAAGGATGGATATATAAATGGACAGATGGATGGATAGATGATATATAGAATGATAGATAGATAGATAGATAGATAGATAGATAGATAAGCTAAAGTAGTATATCAGAATGTTTGCTTTCTCAAGCTAAAATAATAATAATAACTGTCAGTATTCATCTTGCTAATGGTATTAGTATTGGTTATGAGAAGCTGAAAATCAACAAGACGCACCTTATCCAGTAAAGTGAAGCAGACTCTGGAGGGATATTCACTGTCTGCGATCACAACGCCACCGAGATTGTCATTCCGCACGTACACGTGACACAAGTACTCTAACAGAGAAAAACACACACTCAATCCACTGCTTTTATGAGCAATTCATCCTTACAAATATATTAAAATACACGACATACAAGTTTCAACAGAAATTACATGCTTTTCACTTTCTGTACTTTAGTCCTACTTAAGTGCAGCTAACTGCATTTAATGCAAATTTAAAACATTTAATTGCAATTAAGTGTCAGAAAACATTACATTCAGGTTGCACTTAAGTATATTATTTCCATAATTTGTACTCTTTTTAAAAATATCCCAAAGTATACTTATTTTTCATAAGGGGATGCATTCTGTATCACTCTATTAAGCTGATTTTGAGGCCCTCAGAAGCTCAGCTGATCAGTTTGGGCCTTTAATAACACAGTAAACCTAATAACTAGTCCTTCATCCTGCACAAGCTACAATTAAACTCTACAGCTACAATCAGGCCAGGAAGAAACATGTAAGACTTCATCTTGATCATGTTATCTCTGACCTTGCTCTTTGACAGACGCACGACTTCCTAATGCTGAACGCTCAACGATCAGAGCGCTGGTGAATGTCATGAACTCCTGTACACTGGAAAACAAAATCAGTTTATAGATGCAGTTTGCAGCCAGCTGCAATGATAACAGTTGATGGACCCCATTGACTTACATGGAAAGAAAATACCATGGAAGTCAATGGGGACCATTTCCAACATTCTTCAAAATATCTTCTTTTGTGTTCAGCACAATTCATACAGGTTTGGAACAACTTAAGACTGAGTAAATGATGACCGCATTTTCAGTTTTGGGTGAACTATCCCTTTAATAAAAGCATACAGTGAAATATGTACAAGACTTCCTAGATGTACCTGGATCTCTGGAAGAAACTGAATGATGACAGATCATACGCCGCCTTCAGCAGGTTGGTCTTCGTTGAGCTTTTATACAAGATGCTCAGACTGTAGAGTTTCATGGTGTTTCTGGGCAGGACCTGCAATGACATATCAACAAAAATGACACATTATTTTATGATAATGTGAATTATTGATTATTCAGACATAGCAATGATTGACTTGCACTGATTATACTGAACACAGCAGTCATTTAGCTTAGATCCAAAGTGACACCATTAGATTCCCTGGTTATGATCAAGAACACAATGGTTCATGGGGTTTGAACCTACAACCTTTTAGTTGCCACCTTGATCTTTAACCACTACACCACACCCATATATAACAGATAAGGGCACACAGGGCCTCTAGAAAGGATCCCAACACATGGAAACCTCGGATCAGATCATCAGAAGGTTTATAAATAGGTTGTTTTAGCCTCTATTCTGATGTGTCATCATTATAATTCAATACAGTTCAACAGGCTGATGACTAACAGCTGCTTAGCAGTCATGCTAGCTCTAAAATTGCCCGATGTCTCCAAAATAATCGTTCTTAATCTTAATCTTTCTTAAACCAATTAAACCGTTTCGATAATGTAAGATGTGACATTATATATAAACATAAACAATTGTCATTCTTACCTGCTTTGTTTAAAACAGCCAAGACTGAAGCTAATCCGCTAACAGCTAATCTAAACAGGTCAGAATAACTTTTATTTATTTGTCTAAACTGACAACGGTGTCTCTGGCGTGCTATTATGGAAATTAAAATAATTGCTATTTGTATTATGAATTATAATATCGCTGGCATTCAGGATAGTCCAGGTTTACAGAAGGTATTTAATCAGATCACAACTATCCGAGGATTTTTTTTCAGAAACTTGCTAGCTGGCAGAAAGCGGCATTTCAAAATAAAAGCGCCTCACTCACACCCATATTAGCTGACGCGCACAAAATAAAAGTCTCAGGTTCATATTCACGAAAGCGGACATGGAAATATATATATATATATATATATATATATATATATATATATATATATATATATATATATATATATATATATATATATATATATATATATATATATTTTTTTTTTTTTTTTTTTGAGAAATAAAAGTCCCTCATAAACACCCATAAAAGCTGACGTACGCAAAACAAAAGACTCTAGCAAGGGCTCTAGGTGCACGTTCGTGAAAGAGAAAATAAAAGTCCCTAGTCCATGTCCACATAAAAAGCATAGATATGGTAAATAGTCCAGCAAATGTCCCTAATTCACACCCATGGGCAAATTAAAGCCATAATAACCCTGCAGAATTTTTAATATCTTTTTTTTTTTAAAAATATACTGCTAAAAAATTAAAATCATCCTAAAACACTTTGCTAAGAGCAGGTTCTTATGGAAGAGGATTAGGGCCAAGCAATAATACAAAATTACAACCATCTCGAGATTAAAGTTGTTAAATTTCGAGAAAAAAGTCTAAATAAAATGTTGAGAATAAACTCATTAAATTACGAGAAAAAATGTTGTTAAATTTCGAGAAAAAAGTCGAGATAAAATGTTCAGAATAAACTCGTTAAATTTTGAGAAAAAACTCATTAAATTTCGAGAAAAAAATCGAGATAAAATGTTGAGAATAAACTCGTTAAATTTTGAGGAAAAAACTCATTAAATTTCGAGAAAAAAGTCGAGATAAAATGTGGAGAATAGTCATTAAATTACGAGAAAAAAGTCATTAAATTACGAGAACAAATTTGTTAAATTATGAGAAAAATGTCATTAAATTTCGAGAAAAAAGTCAAGATAAAATGTTGAGAATAAACTCGTAATTTAACGAGTTTTTTCTCAACATTTTATCTCGACTTTTTTCTCGAAATTTAACGAGTTTTTTCTCGTAATTTAATGAGTTTATTCTCAACATTTTATCTCAACCTTTTTGTCGAAATTTAACGAGTTTATTCTCAACATTTTATTTCGACTTTTTTCTCGAAATTTAATGAGTTTTTTCTCAAAATTTAACAACTTTAATCTCGAGATGGTTTTATTTTTTTATTATTGCTTGGCCCTAATCCTCTTCCGCAGGTTCTAGTCTGTTTCCCAGTCTGTCTACAAACTATCCCATCAACCATTTTAGCATTATATAATGCTAATTACTCTTTTTATAATTAGTGCAAGATTTTATCATGATTGACTTACAATACAGTAGTGCTTAAAGGATTAGTTAACTTTCAAAAAAAATGTCCTGATAATTTACTCACCCCCATGTCATCCAAGATGTTCATGTCTTTCTTTCTTCAGTCGATGAGTAAATTATCAGGAAGAATAGTTTTGAAAGTGAACTAATCCTTTAATTAACATCAATGTACATATCTTCATTAAGTGCATGATGGTGATAGTTCATTTGAAACTACAACTTAATGTAGGCTACATATAAATGTACACAAAATTTTCACTTACTTTTCACTTACATTATACATAACATGAAAATCACAATAACATAAAATGATACTGAGACATTTTATTAGAAAAAAAGTGAACTTTATAATATTCGTGTACACAAGCATGTCATTTGAGAACAGCTCAGAATTAGCTAATTTTGCCTTCTTTTAATAGTAACACCTCATTCTTGTGACTATTCACATAAGACACCTTGAATTAAATAATAATGATATTTCTGTTTTTTAAACTCTGTTCCACAGAGAGCCTGATTTGTAATTTATGAATGCTTAAAGCCTAAAGAGGGCAATATTTCCATTCAATCCTTCTCTAATCTTCATCTATTCTGTACTCAAAGTTATAGTCTTGAGTGGTTGCATTGTCCAGTTCGAACCACAAGTCAAACCAAGAGGACTCTGTTGTTGGCACTGCTGCTGTGGTGGTTGGAGGTGTAGTCGTGGTTGTTGTTGTGGTTGGTGTTGTAGTCGTGCTGCCTTTCATCCTCTCCATTCGCAGCTTGCGCATGCGCATCAGTCGCAGGCGACGCAGACGTTCATTCTGGGGGGCCGCGGCGGCCCCTGTGCTCTCGACGCTGATGCGGTTGTTTGTGTTTCCGGGGGTGTTGGTAACCAGTCTTGGCCTCTTCCCACTCTGGGCCATGATTTGTCGGATACGAGCCCAGTTGGATTTGGTCAGAGTGAAGCTGCAGGGTGTCGCATTGGCATCGTAGCCCACAATGCAAAGACGAGTCTGAGAAGAATAACCATCCGCTCTTGCTGTAACGCGATACTCGCCTGGGTTCAGAAGACGCCAGTAATCGCCAGTGACAGCTTTAAGAAAAAGAAGTCTGGATTAATATAACATACAACCTTAATATTTTACAATAAGGTTTCATTTGTTAATGTGAATTAAGAATGAACAATACATCTACAGCATTTGTTAATCTCAACATTTACTACTACATTATTAAAATCAAAAGTTAGATCTGTTAATATTAGTTAATGCTCTGTGAACTAACATGAACATGATCGTTTTTATTAACTAACATTAACAAAGATTAATAAATGCTATAAAAAAATATTGCTTGTTGTTAGTTCATGAATTAACTAATGTTAATAAACGAGACCTTATTGTAAAGTGCAGCCAAAAAAAAAATCATGCTTTTGTAAATCATAATTAAGACATAAAGTCGAAATTATGACATACTAAGTCATAATTATGACATTAAAAAGTCGAAATTTAAACTTTTTGTCATAATTTCAACATTTTAATGTCATAATTATGATTTAGTATTTAATAATTTCAACTTTTTGTCATAATTTCAACATTTTAACGTCATAATTATGATTTAGTATTTAATAATTTCAACTTTTTGTCAGAATTTCAACTTTTTAATGTCATAATTGACATTTTAAGTCAGAATTTCAATTTTTTGTCAGAATTTCGAATTTTTAAATGTCAGAATTATGATTTAGTATTTAATAATTTCAACTTTTTGTCAGAATTTAGACTTTTTAATGTCATAATTTTGAATTAGTATTTAATAATTTCAACTTTTTGTCGTAATTTCAACTTTTTAATTTCATAATTATGAAATCAAAATTGACAAAAAGTTAAAATTCTGATTTAAAAAGTCACAATTATGATATACAAAAGTCAGTTATGACAGAAAGTCTTTATTTCAACTTTTTATCTAGTAATTTCGAGTTTTTCATTTCATAGTTATGACTTAGTATAATTTTGACTTCATAATTGTGAGTTAAGGGCCATTCACACAGAATGCAAGATGCCGGCATTGGAATGAGGAAAAAACGCAAGGTCTCAAGACTTGAGTTTTTTAAAAGTTGAACTTATTTTACTTGACCTCAGCATTTTTAGAATGCCATGTCAAGCATTAGATGCTGCAAAAGATGCAAAATGCGAGTGCAACGGTCAAACATGTCCGCCTAGCGCGCATTACATAGAAAAACAATGGAAAAGTAGTGCAGTGGAATGAAAAAACACATTCTGTGTGAGCCAGCCCTTAGTATGTCATAATTTCAAATTTATCTTATAATTTCAACTTTTTATGTCATAATTTTGAGACTTATTGATGATATTAGGATGAAAGAATGTCTGTTACCTGTTTTGACATCATGTTTGATTCCCTCCACTGACACTGTGGCATTTGCTAGAAGATTCCCTTCGACATCTCGCACAACTCCTTTAATGCCTCGATGCACCTGTGGGTCACATGAAGCACGTCTTTTGAGACTTTGTTGCTGTTATACAATGTGCATTGTCTAGAAATAGAAATTCTGCATCTTCTGGCTTTGAGCTTCATCCACTATGAGATCTGACACAGAGATCTGAACTGTATGTGGTTTGTAACCTGCTCAATGAAAGCCAGCAGAGCCTCTCGGTTGTTTTCCCACTCTGACGCCAATTCGCTCTCATGAGGAAACTTATCGCACCCAAGAAAGATGGAAATTTCAAAGCAGTTGGTGTGCAGGTAGCTGAAATCATTCATGCCTGAAACAACACAGAAAAGTGTAATTGTAAGATGAGATTTTTCCTTTTATAGATATTAAAGAGGAGTTTTTAAGTGCCTCTACTGTATCTGTCAATGCAACAGATATTTATGCAGACCTATAGAGGCATTTTATTAACACAATGTCTTATAATAAAGTCAACATTTTACTCCCACAATATGGCATATTTATAAAAATGCAGTGCGGGAAAGAATGGAGTCTGGTGGTCAGAGGGGAGGGGTTAAAAATAAGAGGGATTTGTGACATCATCAGAAAAGAAAAGTCGTTTCAAAGGTAAAACATTTTGATTCAAGATTATGAAGACACTTTTATCTCTAGAAGAGCATGAATTTTCTCGATTTGCTAAATTGTACAATTTACTAATTTGTCAAAACAAATTAGTAAATCGTGCGCACAATTCAGCAAATCGAGGGAACGAAATAGTAAATTGTGCACATTATTTATAAATCGAGGGAACAAATTAGTAAATTGTGTGCACGATTTAGCAAATCAAGAGAACTAAATAGTAAAACGTGTGCACGATTTATAAATCGAGGGAACAAATTAATAAATTGTGCGCTTGATTTATAAATTGAGGGAACAAAATAGTAAATTGTGCACACGATTTAGCAAATTGAGGGAATGAAATAGTAAATCGTACGCACGATTTAGCAAATCAAGGGAACAAAATAGTAAAATGTGTGAACGATTTAGCAAATCGAGGGAACGAAATAGTAAATCGTGCGCATGATTTATAAATTGAGGGAACAAATTTGTTAATTGTGTGCATGACTTAGCAAATCAGAGAACGAAATAGTAAAACGCACACACGATTTAGTAAATCGAGGGAACAATATAGTAAATCGTGCGCATGATTTATAAATCGAGGGAACAAATTTGTTAATTGTGTGCATGACTTAGCAAATTAAGAGAATGAAATAGTAAAATGCGTGCACGATTTAGCAAATCGAGGGAACAACATAGTAAATTAGGCGCATGATTTATAAATCGAGGGAATGAAATAGTAAATTGTGCACATGATTTATAAATTAAGGGAACTAAATAGTAAAAAATCGAGGGAACGAAATAGTAGGCTAAATAATGCCCACAATTTAGCAAATTGAGAGAACGAAACAGTAAAACGTGCGTACGAATCAAGGGAACAAATTAGTAAATCATGCGCATGATTTAGCAAATCGAGGGAATGACAGTAAATCGTGCGCATAATTTATAAATTGTGGGACGAAATAGTAAAACGCGCACACGATTTATAAATGGGGGGGGGGGGGGGGTACATTTTGCACATGCAAATCGAGGGAACTAAATATTAAGTCGTGCACACATTTACTTTTTTTTTTTTTTTTTGTCAGGCTTTTGAACTTTTTCTAAAGTTCAGAGAATATAGAAATAATGTTTACATAACATAATGGGAATGTTAGCCAAACATTCTTAGCACACATTTTTGTTACCTGGGTAAATATTATGTTTACTTAACAAAAATTAGAATTTCTTTTTATCATCACATACTGCCCACAACCGGCTTCCAGCTGGCCCGGTTGATGATGCCCTGGCCGCCCGTGATGTCATCGGTATGACAGGAACCACGGTGGTTCTCCGTCATGGTGAGGTGACTGTGCGCGTACGTCATGGCGAGCCACCGAAACAGGTTTTCATCCGCAGTCTCGCGAAGAGCGCCCTCATTCTGTCGCTGAATCCTGGCCCATGTTTCTTCGTTCATGTGGTGATACTCAAACCCCGACTGACTTCCCCTTACGACCGCACCCGTGTCCCTGGGTGGACGCTGCATGTCGAAAGGATACGTGACAATCTTCTCCCCGCCCTGTAGATTAGCGCCCAGAACAAACGGCGTCCTCTCCATCCAACTGATGATTGCCTTCGTTTCAACAGCGACCTAGAGTAGAGTTTTTTTGTAAATGAAACTCTGGAAGATAAATTACTGACAATACTATTCTGCCTTCAAGTCATGTCAGAATTATGTTTATGAGATAAGCGCCATTGTATTGATCTTCGGTCAGGTGTAGTTTTAAGCCCAAAGTAGGCTATACTTCACTTTTTCCGCGTACGCGAGGGTCAGCGTACAGTGCACGTGACGCGAATTTCGTCATCAGAAGAGTACGCGCATACTGTACGCGCACGCCGGATTTTTGAAACCGTGCCTACTTGTACGTGCAAGTCGCACGTGCGCTTTTTTTGTTTTGTTTTTTTGCAGTAATTTATCCAACCATGCAAACTACAGCGACGAGGCTTACATAGACGAGAGATTGTGCGGTCTTTGAAAATGGTCTCACTCTGTGTAAACAACAAAAACACAAATCTGTGAAAACAATGAAGCCATGCACATGCATATTACATATTCAGTCTATAGTGTTTCATCGCCATCTAATGGCCTGCCAGCAGAATACAGCTTTTTCAGGGGAAAAGTAATTAAATTACAATATTTTATGCTGCCTTCACGCTCTATCGGAAATTTGATAATTCCCACTTCCAAAATCGTGATTATGAGCTCATTCATTGCATTGAACTTTTGAAATTGGAGGGCATTCATGTGCAATTTTTACCTAGGAAACTTGTGTTTCATTCCGATAAGCATTACTTAGTAATGCACCCAACATTGCAGAAAATATAGAAAATAATAAAAGTTATTGTTCTTACACAATTGGCAAACATATATTTTGTCTTGTTTTAACCCTCTGGTGCTCTTCAGTCAATTTTGACCAAAAAATTTCACGTTTAGTTTCTAAACTTAGTAACGGTTTTGGCACTTGCTTTAACACACACAAAATCATGGACATGATTTTTTTAAAAAAAATGTTAAATAGTCCTGAAAAAAGTCACACTTGTGTTCCTCGTGGTCAAAAATGAGCGCATTGGAAATGAATGGGAGACGGATTTCATCTAGTGGACACGTTTGGTACTGCGCCCAAACAAAATCTTACTGAAAGCTCATTTTTTGAGATATCAATCTCAAATTTGGAACACAACTTGTTTAGATTTATGGCTTTCATTTTCTTACCATTTTCTTTCATGTTTTACATTTTAGAGTAAAACATGTTTTTGAAAATATAGATATATTTCACATAAACTGAAAATAGTATGTTTGTGCATTTTTCATTAAAATAAACGTAAAATTCATTTTTTTTTACAAAATAAATAATAATTTATTTTTAAATTTAAGTAATGCATGGTGATGTTTACAAAATAAGATTGGAGGGAAAATTAGATTTCAATGCTTTTGCATAGTCGAAAAATTATTGCGTTCCCCAAAGAAACACGTTGGATTACAACTACAGTGTAAATATAATTTAGTACCATAAAATCCCCTAAAAATACAAAATATTAAATTAAAAACATTATCGAACTAAAATATAGTACATTTATTTCTTTGAAAAAAATTTTTCAGTCATTTTTGACCGACACACGAAGAGCAACAGAGGGTTAAGCATAAACTTCAGACTTAAAAATTAAAATTCATTTTGTTTAAAAGAAGTATGTTTACGTATTTTTATTTGGAAACATTACAGAACCACTGAGTTCAGGTGACATGGTGATAGAAAAAATATATGAGATGGGAGAAAAAAATGATATTTCAATGCTTTTGCATTCACTTGCAAAAATTTGCATTCTCTCATAAAAGTATTGCATTTTCTGGAGAATCTTTGCGTTCTCTTGCAAAACTGTTGCATTCGTTCAAGATACTTTGTGTTTGCTCACAAAAGCAATTCTTTTTTTGAGCAAAACGTTTGGCGTCTATGCAAAAGCATTTCCTCCCATCTCATTTTTTTAAACATCACCATGCATTACTTAAATTTAAAAATAAATTATTATTTATTTTGTAAAAAACTGAAAAAGGATGCCCAATCCATTTATCTATCTACCCATCTATTTATTTAGATTTTTTTTTTTTTTTTTTAATCATTATATAATTGCCAAACTTGAAGGCAGCTTTGTGTTTAGGCTGGGCTCTTTCTTCAGTTTCACTCACAGAGCCATTGAGAAAGTTCTCAGGGATGGGAATGTGGTGATTGGGAACAATCCGTGGCACCCATCCCCTGTCCTCTGCACCCCACAGGACACTGTTCAGGTCTGGGAAATTCTGGAAAATGTCGTATCCCTCCTCTGTCCAGTGGCCCAAAGCCCAGTTTCCCATTTCAGAGCCCTAGACAAACAAGTATCCGCCCAAGTAAACAATGAGTCATATGACAAACAGAAATGTCATGGGCAGAGAACAGAGAATATTTGTTTAATGTGTCGCACCATCTCAAATGCCAGCTCATAGGCATCAGGGTTCAGAGACGGCACTAGATGGATGCGCACTCCTTCCACAAGGCGGCGCACTCGTGGATTGTCGTCATTGTATTCTTTACACAGGAACT
The DNA here is from genome assembly GCA_036281575.1 of Ancherythroculter nigrocauda. Lineage (NCBI taxonomy): Eukaryota > Metazoa > Chordata > Actinopteri > Cypriniformes > Xenocyprididae > Ancherythroculter > Ancherythroculter nigrocauda. Next base: position 3,363,839 of record VTFQ01000002.1, read on the forward strand.
GCATCAAGAGCAGCAGAAGTTCCCTGCCCAACACTTCATTCCCATGAAGCCCTGCTGTGTACCGGAATTCTGGTTCACCTTAGAAAAACATGGTTTGACATGGTTTTTAAATTGGAGGAAATGCGTGATTGACCACTACAGTTTTAATGCAATTGGCCATTGACCAATAAAATACCTGTATCTATACACAGTGAGGTGCAAACATTTAACTTTTTTCCATTTAAACCTAAAAATAAACAAGTTTTAATATTTGAAAAATGAAGTTATGACATATATAACATCTATAACCTGTCTCATGTTCTCCAGGGTTATCTGAGATCTCCATGGCGTACATCTTCAGCCCTTGAGAGCTTTTTCCGATGTTGTATATTCTGGTGATGTTGGGACATTCTTCATTTATGACCTTCATCATCTGTTTATACACACACATATATGAAAACATTTGCTGGACAGCAGCTCTTCCACAAGACTACAAAAGAGTTGCAAAGCAGAGTCCAAACTTCACGCCGGACGTGTTGTGACGTGCATCTGAACCTCAGCTTTGACCTCGGTGACCTTGAGAATACCTGTAAACGTCTCACCTGTCTCATCTCTTTGTAGTTGTGATGCCTGTAATCCAGATCATCCGTCGGTGGAACGTCGTTCTCAGTTGGATAGTTAGCTGGAAAGAGAGACTCATTTGAGCTTAAAGTCGTACATGTCAAAAATATGCTTTTTTGATTGAAAAATTAGATATGGAATGATTTATATATGAAAAGCCAATTTCTGTCATACAAGACCAAAATGATTTGGAAAATCATAATTGTAGACTTTTAGACTTGCATGACAAAAATATGATTAAAAATAAGAAAAATATTTTAATTGAAAAATAAGATTTTTTTTTCTTAAATTGGAAAATATTGACATTAAATGGAGGCCCATTTCTGCCACTTAAGAAAAAAAATGTTTTGGTAAATCATAATTATGGGATTCAAAAGTTGTTATTAGTATTAATAATTGTGAATTATATAATTATTATAATTATAAAACATTATGACATAAAAAGTTGAAAGTATGAGATAATAAAATCTAAATATGACATAAAATGTCAAAATTATGACACTAGGTCATGAGCTAAAAAGTCACTATTATGAAAAAAAATCTAAATTAACACACTAAGTCATAAGGAGATGAAAAGTCAAAATTATAAGATAAGGCATTATAATAAGGTTATAATAATGAGATAAAGTCATAATTATAAGATAAAATTCAAAATTGACATTAAATCATGAGATAAAAGTAAATATTATGAGCAATTGAGACATGATTATGAGATTGAAAAGTTGTAATTATGAAATAAAAAATTGACAAGTTGAAACTATATGAGATAGTCAAAATTATGATATAAAATGTCATAATTGACATACGAAGTCATGAGCTAAAAGTCATTATTATGAAAAAAGTCTAAAATTAAGTCTAAGGAGATAAGTATATAAGATTATATAAGATATATAAGATATAAATATAAGAAAAAAATGCATAACAATAATGTCATATGAATGAGATAAAGTCATAATTATGAGAAATTAAGTAATTGAGTAATTATGAGATTAAAAGATCTAAATTATGACATAAATCAAAATTAGTAATCTTTGTAGTCATAATTTTGACTTTTTAATCTCATGATTTATGTCATACTCACGTTTTTTGTGGATTAATATCATATATCAAGGTCAAGCTTAGAGCTGGATGTCACTTGTCTCTGCAGTGAGCACCACTTGAAATGAATGCATCAGACTCAGATGAGAGCTGCAGTGCTTACTGGGTAATGGGCATCCGAGCACTTCAATCCTCATGCACAGGCTTCCATTCCAGCTCTGTGGCAGAATACGGATGTAACGCGCCACCACAGGATATGAGAACTCCGTCATTACTGGAGTGTCTTTATCCACATTCCCATAAAAGAGCTGTAGGATGAAGAAAAAAAGAACAATATAGCTATTATATGGCTATAATATAGTTTTATGCCATTTTAACATAAAGTGTATGTGAACTGACCCACTCGGCGTAACCATCATGAAGCACCGTCCATTCCCGGCTGTCGTTACTGAAGGCCACGAAATACGACGACACAAAGTCATCACTGGAAGAGAAAAGGAAGCATCGCCTTGTCTTTCTGCTGCACTTGTTATCAGAAAAAGCCAGAATGTTTTGATTCCTCTCTTACTGTGACTCTGAGTTCCTGCCCTGCGTAATGACCCCAGTGAACTCCACCTCTCGACGGGCGTTCACCTGAAACCAGTGCTCCTTCTCCTCCGTATCAGCACACCACGCTCCGCCGTAAACATCCTCCTCATCAGCTGAGTTCTGGAAAACAAGTGAGTGGAGTTTGTCACAGCTTGATAACTATCTTAAAGGGGCTATATGTAAGATTTTATAGGAAACATGCTAAGTTCACCTACTTGTTCCTCAGAAAAACAATGCTACAGCCAGATATTCTACTTTGAAATGTGCGTTCCGTGTCGGAATGTCTGTCTTTGTTTTGGTCTGTGCGAAACCGTGTGCTACCAGTTTATCCAATAGTACTTCGACATTACAGGTTGCCAGTTGGCGGAAAACACTGCGTATTGCAGCCGTGAAAACCAGCAAACAAACAGGGTTAGAGAATCGCAGATTCTACCTGACCTAAAAAGCCTCTGCATTCATCTAAAAATCTCCATGAACGACAGCATATTAAAACAGATAAATCAACTCATCAGCTTACAGTGTGTAAGTCTCCTCAGCTTTTATTGTCAATTGCGCTCCCTCTTGTTGCGTGTCCTCAAGCTGGCCACCCGCGTCTTTGAAGGAGGGGGTGGGGCAAACAATATTTTGAATTTGGACTGCAGTACCTATTTGGACCACTGGGTGTCATTCCTACATATAGCCCCTTTAGTACTTGCTCTCACAAGTACTAAAGTCAAAGTCCCTTCAAGGCAAGTCATTTCACTCGGCGGCCATCTTTGATACGCCTCTCGGGTAGCTATTTCAGTCATGCAAATGCATCTCGTATCTCTTTGAATGGTGTTACGCCTGCCTGTTGCCCCCTGCTGGCTCTGCTAGACAGTGCAGATGTTAGTTGGGCAACAGGTGCATGCTATTAGTAATTAATCCTCTAGTATGGCGTTTAGTATATAAGATCCGGGCGCTCTAGAGTAAGGTCTCTCTCTCTCAATTTTTCTCTTGTTTGTATAATTTTCTTAATATTATTTTCCTTTATTAATTGTTTGTGTCAGAGAATATTTAGTTACCACACGCGTGTGTTTTTTTTCAACAACTAGACGTTGGTTTTCTTTTGATTGTTTAATAACTGTTTTCTTGTTTTGTAAATAAATTGGTTTATTGTTTAAACCATTTGTTGTTCGCCTCTTTTACGTTGCGGTATATGAGTCAGCCGTAACATAAAAATGGGGGCTCGTCCGGGATTTTAAGCGTTTGTTTGAGGGAGTATTTTTATTGTCTCTTCAGGATTTCCTGAGGATTGGCTTGCACTCCGGTTAGTTAGAGTGTTTCAGCTGGGCTTCGCGTGAGCGGTCCTTCCATCGGAACACTATTTGTTGTTTTGTTGATTTCTTTGCATTTTGTTTGGAGTTTTTGGAAGGAAATCCTGGGTGGGGGTACACTCCACATCAAATTCTCCAAAGCTGTTCACCAAGCTTACGATTAAATTTCATATTTGAAATCACCAATAAATCCTGACAACAACTGTCTCATAGGTTTGGTTTTTAAACATTAAAATTGTGGGGGGGAAATGCATTTTTCAGGCTGGTACAGCCAATGCGCATGTGCAGTCCTAAGCGCGAATCTCATTTAACACTTACCCCTGGTTTCACAGATAAGGTTTAAGTCTAGTCCTAGACTAAAATGCATATTTGAGATGTCTTAAAGGGTACCTATTATGCCCCTTTTACAAGATGTAGTCTCCAGAATGTGTTTGTGAAGTTTCAGCTCAAAATCCCCCACAGAACATTTATTATAGCTTGTCAAATTTGCCCCTATTTGGGCGTGAGCAAAAACATGCCGTTTTGTGTGTGTCCCTTTAAATGCAAATGAGCTGCTGCTCCCAGCCCCCTTTCCAGAAGAGGGCGGAGCTTTAACAGCTCAACAACAACAAAGCTGGAGAATCTCACACAGACAAAATGAGGATTGTCAGTAACGATTTTCAGCCTTACATCATTCAAACCAGATTTGGACACAAATTAAGTGAGTTTTTGCTTAAAACAAAAATATAAAAAAAAATATCTGCCAGTGGATTTGAATTAAGATTATTTTTCTGACCCCATACCAGATATTTTTTCTTGTTTTAAGCAAAAACTATATATATATATATATATATATATATATATATATATTTTATTTTATTTTATTTTTTTTTTTTTTTTTTTCAGAAAAATAAGCCTTTTTCATCTCAAGCAAATATATAGTGATTTATGAATGTTTATACATTTGTACTTGAAAAGAAGTTTGCAGTGATAAAGCACTGGAATATTTCCAAGTATACATTTCAATAGCTGATATTTTTGTGGCACAGCTATCCTTCTTACAATATTTGATTTCTTATGAAACTGTAATGTGGTTTGACTGTGTATTTACAGTACCTGCATGTTCAGACGTCCTCTCAGGGCTGAAAATCCATGATGAGACATTGAAGATGCCAGTATCTGGTCGTCTTCCACTCGATGGGACTCCAGGCCAAGAGGAGGACACTCTGAAAGACGGGAAACACTGGATCATTCTTACTTAAAGGCTCGTAAATCCTATGATAACAGCACTGACAGCTTTCTCCGAGCAGTTATATTTCAGACACTGACTAACTATCTTTCATTTTTTACAGAGGAAAACCATTCGTGCTGAACAAAGGCTGAAGCTGGAGCCAACAGCAGTCCTGAGCCCAAAAAGCCAGAAACTCCAGCTGGAAACCAAAATCACAGTGGGGGAAGAACATGTCGGCTCTGACATTTACTGCTTTCAGCTCAGGGTTTGCTCACTGAACTCACAGAAAACCAAATACCCACGTCCAGAAGAACCGTGTGTTTTTGCTCTGATTATAATGTGATTTGTGGCTGTTTTCCAGAAATACTCACTCTTTGGCTCGGCATAAGGAACCGTCTGCTTTCTCTTCTCCTCCTCCTCCTCTTCCCACATCTTCCGTAGTTTTTCCGCTATGTAAGCGAATAGAGAGACTGAGTGACTTGAAATAGTTGAAACTGCTACATTTTTGTTATTTTTAGCCTTATTTCATAATACATCTATTCAATAAATGCCAGTACAACTCAGAGAGAGAAATGTGCTAAAAACTTGCATGTTTAATTCATAATTGTCCATTTTTTAATGAATATATCATCCTTATAACGTTTTTAGCCCAAAATCAAAAAAGATTTTTTCTTAAGAAACTGCAGCCTGTTTTGCGTTGCAACATTATGTACATTTTTAACTGACATTTTCATAACAATTAAGCATGCATTGCTGAAAATATTTATTTTCTGTCATAGTAAAATTTTTAAAAGGCACAAAAATACAAACAAAACAGCTAATGTTTTTTAATAAATAAAACAAAAAGGCATTTTTCACTACATCTCATTTTACTCAGACCACCCAAAAGCTTGTCAAACTACGCATGCAATAAAAGCAAATCCTTTTTAATTTTAACAAACATTAAACTGATTTACAGACCCTTCTCCTCTTTGGCTTTTCTTGCTTTTTCCAGCTCTTCTTCCAGCTTCTTTGCCGCCACTAATTTTTCATAGAGAGTAAATTAGGTTAAAAATATTCTGTACATTCAAAACATTATGACATATTCAAGCTCTTTGATATAGACAATTTGAGAAAGATTGAAAAGGTGCAAACGTACAGTCAGCATAATCATATTCCTCATACCAAGGGGCGATTGTTCGAGGGGTGGTAGTGGTTTCCTCTAGAGGAAAAAATAATAATTTGACAAATGTAAGTAATAGAGAACATTACATGGTATTTATTTGCTATCATGCACTGCATTTCTTGCTCATTTCATTGCATGTCTGATGTTTGCATAAATTGTGTGGTATAAATTGTACAACATTGACATGATCCTAGGGTGGTTTTTAGCATGTTGCTACATGTTTTTTTTGTTACAACTAGTATCAATTTTTCCAGGTTTTATAGGTTTTGTTACCTGGGATTGGTAAGTATATACTTGGGTCATCAGTGGCGGCCGGCTTCTTGACTTTAGGGATGAGGTCGGGCTCTGGAACTTCATCTGTCAGGTGATATAATAGTTTATTAGTAGTAGTGTTTTGAGAATTTGTTTCTAATGTACATTGCTTCAAACATACGTCTGGCGTCCCAGTAATCCGGGTCGTGCTCTTTGGGTGAGGGCGGTGTTTTGGTGTCTTTCTTGCTGTGGACATCTACTGTAAGAAAAAAGAGAGATAACCAAAGAGAAATATTGTGACTACCCAGCTCACAGGGAATGTTCCCAGAACTTTGGTTCACGTTAAGGTCCCTCAAAGTTATGAGCAAACATTGTTAATAGAATGTTCATTCGGAATGTCTGGAGAACGTTCAAAAGTGTCACGTAATGTTTGCAAAGTGATAAAATAGAATGTTTCCTTAACATTTGAATAACCAAGAATAAAACTGTTATGAACATCAAGTTTGATTTTTTAAGTAACAGTTTTCACTCTTTATGTAGTATGTCAAAATTTGACTTTTCATCTCATAAATATGACTTAATATATCATGACTTCCCTTACTAAAAATAAGTATATTTAAAGTTAATTTCATTAAGTATATTAAGTATATTTTAAGCATACTTTATGTAGTAAGTATACTAATATTAATGTACTAGTAGTATGCTTGTAAGTGTACTATTTCAGTACTACTTGGGACTAACTTTAATGTATAAAAGTATACTTTTAAGTGTAATAGTAGTAAACTTTGAGAACACAACTAGTTTGCAACTATGTTTTTTGTTTGTACTGCAGCTATACTACAAGTGAACTTATAGGTGTACAGATAATTTACTAGTTAAATACTTGTAGAATATTTGTAGTTCATGAATGTACAATTTGAAGTATACTACTAGTTTAGTAGTTACAGCAAGTATACTTGTAATTTTCCTTTAAGTGAACTTTCAAGTATACTATGATTTTCCTATTTAGGCATTAATTTTTATACTTGAAATATACCTTTAACTGTACTTTAACTCTTTATCCGGAAAAGAGATTCTGCTTTGAAAAAATTTAGCTTCATGCATTTGTTTTTTATCAACACTTGATTGTGGGCGAGTTTCATAATTATGATTTACCAAAGCCTGATTTTGTTCTTATGTGGCGGAAATGGGCTTCCATACATATGGAATTAAAGGTGAAGTGTGTCATTTGATGCTAAGGATTTCTAGGTGGTTTCATCTCCAAGTCTCTGATGTTCTGGTCTCAGGTCCGTTCTTCTTCATTTTTTTACCACAGTGTTTACACTCCTCAGGAAGTCAATCTACCAATGACTTATAATTAGGCCCACGTTTGCAGAAAGCTTCAAAGACTGAGATCTGAAGACTAAAACAAGCTCTTAATGACTTGGGATTGGAGAAAGCATTGACACACTTTACCTTAGAGATGCTTTGCAATGTGGCTAATTTTCTATGTGATGTGTATGTTTCCATACCATGATCTGGGCCAATGGGTTTCTCAGTCTCTGTCTTCTTTAGTGGTACTGTTGGAAATACTGAGCACAGAAACTGCATTTAAAGACCACATTAGGATTCATTTTCAAATAAAAATGTTCCAGAAGATTGTATAAACATACATGTGTCCCATCCCAGCTCCAAGAGCAGTTTCTCCTCCTCTTCCTCCATGGTTGACTTTTTGGTTGGTTTAGTTTCTCTAGTTGTTGGCTTTGTGGTGGGCTTCGATGCCTTTGGCTTTTTGGTGGGTTTTGGAGGCTTTGGCTTCTTGGTGGGCTTTGGGGGTTTGGGTTTCTTTGTTGGTTTTGGGGGTTTGGGTTTTTTGGTGGGCTTCGGTTTCTTGGCTTTGGCCTCCTTCTCAGCCGCCTTCTTTGCCTTGGCTAGACGATAAATGAGAGAATGACATATACAAGGGTTTTTTAACGATATGTATTTTTCTATCCCCTTATTTTTTGTCCAAAAATTACATAAGAATCTAATGAAGTGTGTCAGAGGGTGAAAGCTGTAAGAAAAACTCTGAGGTCAAAGTTTCAGCTTTTTTGATGCAAAGTTTGCATATTTGTCTTGTGCATTTATGTTAAAGTTATGCTTTTTCGTAAACCCAGAGGTAAATGTTTCTCCTAAAATTCCTTGGGATGAATAAAAAAGAAAAAAATATACAAATGATCCCTTTTGCGCTTTTCTTTTGAACAGGCGCCCCTTTTAATCACACATAAAGATGTCACACTGACACGTTGCCTATTTAGACGGCGGCTTTCTGTCAAACTCATAGTTGTCAACATTTAACAAATCAATGAGAAGCTTTTATAAAGTTTTACAGCTGTCATAAACTACTGAAACTACTCTGATGGTGGAAGCAACACTTGAAATACTATCAGATTAAATCCAGACCGTGGAAACACAAATAAATCACTGCTTGAATTGGAAGTCATCCCTCTCTCTCGCAAAACATTTCATCAGATATGAATTATTACCCAAAGTTTAAAGACTTAACGTCAGCAGAGTTACAAAAAATGTCTCTTTAATATCTTTAATGTTTTCTCTCCTTGGCAGCAATAAGATTAAATGTAAATAAATAGTGAAAATTTTGCTGCTTTTGCTTCTGAGAAGAATGGCGTAGGACTTTTTTAAACTACTTTATAACTAATAATTTTGAAGTAGAAAGTCTGGTATTTTCTTGTAAAACATACTCCATTAATCTTTGTTTTAATTAAAACTTTATTTACAACTATAGATTTCTCCTTTAGAGTTTCAAAAGAGATCTCAACAATGTCTCAAACTGTGCTCAAATAAGTCTCAATATGAACTATGAAACATTTCTCATCAAATGCACCACATTCATTTAAAGGGGACCAATTATGCCCCTTTTCACAAGACGTAATATAAGTCTCTGGTGTCTCCAGAATGTCAACAACAAAGCTGGACAATCTCACGCAGCCAAAATGAGGATTGTCAGTAACGGTTACATTGTTCAAACCGGAGTCGACACTGATGAAGAGACTCAGGAAGAAGTTACAACTTTTAGAATGAAACTGGACGTTCAGGGTTTATGTAAAATTTTGGGGTTGTAGTCCTTAAAAAGCGATTTCTGCAAAAGAAAATATCTCCCTTTGCATTGAACTTTGAGCGTCGTAACTTTGCAGATGTTGTTTATGCTCAAACAGCAACATTACACACTAACTAAAGTTAAAAAAGTGAAATCATAATCAACCACCCCTTTAACAGCTTTATAAACTTACTGCATGTCAACTATTGACTCATTTTTGTCCCCAGATGTCTTAGTTCATACTTCAATACAAGATGATTGAAATCTTCCGAGCTACAAAAGAGCAATAAAATTTCCCTCAAGATGCTGTGTAACTTCCTTCTGGTGATCACTTTCACGCCACCGAAGGAGAGCTGTCACACACACGGCCGTCTCGAACAGATCCGATAACTCTGAGTGTTTCAATTCAAACCAAATGTCGGCTCTGTCTCTCTTCCTGTCAGTGTTTCCCAAACCTCACAGGACTCTGACGTGAGCAACACGGAGAAGGAGAGAGAAGCCCACAGAATGTTTGTTTTCGTATTCAAAACCTGTAATGCTTTCAGAAACCATCTGTGATTCTCATTCAACCCACAACTAACTGTAATTTCATTCCCACATGCCTCCTTCACATTTGTTTTTTCCAGATGAAAGACAAAAAAGAAGTGTGTCAGTGGACTGACCAGTCATGGTTTCACTAAAAATGTTGCACAACCTCAAAGGAGCCAGTAAAGCTTTTGGTTGAGCCAGATATGTGTCATTATGATGACAAAGCACAGCCTTCCTATCATACATGAAACTGTGGGCTGCAACCACCAAAAACCTTGTTACATAAAGTCTAAATGTCTTATTCTGTTCAATGTTTGATCACATCATAAAAGCAACTTACCAGCTAATATCTCTTCAGGTGTCTTTTTACCCTTTGGTTTTTCTTTTCCAGCCATTTCTTCTGCTCCAGGCTCGTCCATCTGAGTGTCTTCAGAAAATCCATCTTGTAGATCTTCTCTTTTTGAAATAACGCCGCTGTTTTGCCTCATTTGGATGCTTCTGGTTTTCTGTTTGGACTTGGCTGCATTAACCGACTCTTCGTTGATAACAAATGTCAAAATCCAGCACAGGGCAAATAAGGTTGCGTACAGAGAAATCCTCGGTGCCTGCATGGTTTTCTGGGATCTTCTACACCAATACTACTGGTTAGAGATGGTCTCTCTTTAAATGGTAAATGTGTGACAGTTGGAAAAGCTGGGACTCGTCAGGTTGTCTATGAAAAGTAGTTCATCCAAATGTTTGGATATTCTTGGAATCTGCAGGAGATGGTATCAGTGAAGCTAGTGTGGAAGTCAGATGTAACAGGGATTGTGGCTGTTTTCCCTCTTCCAGTGGAATGGAATTCCGCTGACATCCCCCTCTGAGTGAGTGAGGAGCAGGACAAAACCCACAGAGAAAAAGAGGAGGAGACTGAGAGAGAGAGAGAGAGAGAGAGAGAGAGAGAGAGAGAAAGTACACTTGTGTTCAAAGGTTTGGAGGAAAGTAAGACAATCTTTACTGCTTAATATTTTTGAGGGAACCGTAATATACTACCATTCAAAAGTTTGAGGAAATGTAAGATTAAACCCTTCTGTTGTGTTTGGGAGAAGATTTTCTTTTCCCCAAAAATGTTAGTTAAAGGGGTCCTTGATTATGATTCCCCTTTTTTAACTTTAGTATGTAATGTTGCTGTTTGAGCATAAACAAAGTTACGACGCTCAAAGTTCAGTGCAAAGGGAGATATTTTCTTTTACAGAAATCGCTTTTTAAGGACTACAACAAACGGCTGGTAGGGACTACAGTGAGATTCTTCCTGGGTTAGTGACATCACAAACCCCAAAATTTACATAAACCCCACCCCCGAGAACACACAGAAACGTCCAGTTTCATTCTAAAAGTTGTAACTTCTTCCTGAGTCTCTCCATCAGTGTTCGACTCCGGTTTGAACAATGTAAGGCTGAACACCGTTACTGACAATCCTCATTTTGGCTGCGTGAGATTCTCCAGCTTTGTTGTTGTTGAGCTGTTAAAGCTCCGCCCTCTTCTGGAAAGGGGGCCGGGAGCAGCAGCTCATTTGCATTTAAAGGGACACACACAAAAACAACGTGTTTTTGCTCACACCCAAATAGGGGCAAATTTGACAAGCTATAATAAATGATCTGTGGGGGATTTTGAGCTGAAACTTCACAGACACACTAGTGTGATAAACAGTGCATTTTTCCATATTTTGTTGAATATTGACAAAATTATCCACAAATAATGGTTTTTGAGGATCATATATCTCAGATCAATGAGGCCAACAATACAAAACCTGTGCTAATTGAAAGAAAATAAGTTGACAAAAAGATTTAATCCAATATTTGGTGATAATATAGCATAACGAGAGATTTACAAGCAATTTTTAAAAGGCTGGTAATTTTTGACTGGGAACATCAAAGGTGTTACAAGGTTCCCTTTCGAGCGAACTCCACACTGCATCCAATAGGATCGCTTTGGGAACTATCCTATTGGACGCAGTGTCTCGTTCCCTTCTCAGGGAACTATGGTTATAGTCATAACCTGAGACGTTTTCAACACAACGTAAGCAACAAAACCTGTTTTTAACAGTGATAATTATAAGAACTATTATTAATAATACCATTTAAACACCAATGATATTGATAAATTAGCAAATCAGGATATTAGACTGATTTCTGAAGGATCATGTGACACTGAAGACTGGAGTAATGATGCTGAAAATTCAGCTTTGATCACAGAAATAAATTGCATTTTAAAATATATTCAAATAGAAAACAGTTATTTTAAATTGTAAAAGTATTTCACAATATTTCTGTTTTTGCTGTATTTTGGATGAAATAAATGCAGCCTTGGTGAGCAGAAGAGACTTCTTGAATTGAGTTCAGTTCATACTTAACTGAATCGTACCTGGTTTGATTCAGTCAGACCTCATCAATTTTTTGCTTTCATTACAAGCATTTTTTGAGATGAAACTGAAGGACTAAAGCCGTTCAGTACCAAATCATACCAAATAAGGTCTAAAAAGTCTTTGAAAAGACTCTAGTTTGCAGAAATGGTACAGATGTGCCTTCATTATTTTGTAAAAACAAACTCAGTCATTAGTTATTTCTTCATATTTCTTCTCTTAAACTTGGTTAATGGTTGTCAAACATGTTTGCTCTCAATTTTGCCTTGGCTTGTAGAGCTAATATATTTTATTGAAACCAACACATTTATGACTCCATTCCTGGTTAGCCATGCATGAAGCAAACTAAATCAGAATGTGGAAAATAAAAGAATCTTCTACACGGTTCTCTCGCAACCATGAAAAAGCAACTATTTATTGATGGTGCCAACGGACATCTGACGTTAATCAAATCCATGTGCTGAATTACAGACAGATGTTTTTCTGCTGGAGTCATTTAAAACGTTTGCTCATATTCATCATCTTCCATCATGAGCCAGAAGTCTGTAGCTGTGAGTCAGTTCTGCTCTTATCATTTGATTTCCTGTCTGTCGCCACTTTCTGCCCTCCATCTGTTAATGAATCTGCTGCTGGTTTTAATTCTCTCGTTTTTGACTTTTTCTATTTCCATCACACTGTTGGCATATGCAAATAAACTTATATAAAGTCCCCTGTAGTCAATAACTGTATCCCTTAAAACGCATCTTTGATCACCAACACGACATATTTAAACGTTTTTTCATGTAATATTTTTATGCAACTTTTCATTTTCTGTCTGTCTTAGTACACGATGTAACTACAGAAGAATTAAGTTTTAAATAGGAAAAATAACGAAAGTCTTTGGTCATTTTAGAGCGAGATGCTAACGGTCTAATCAGATTCAATGAACTATGCTAAGCTATGCTAAAAGTGGTACCGCCAGACCCGGAGATCGGCTGAATGGATTCGAAAATGGTAAAACTCAACTGTTTAACTCTGGGGAGTTGGAAAATGAGCCTATTTTCAAAAAAAGTGGAGTGTTCCTTTAAAGATCTTTCATCTTAAAGCATATAAAAAACACCACAAAGAAAAAATTTTTATTGTGCGCACGTTTTAGTAAATCGAGGGAACTAAATAGTAAATCGTGCGCACGATTTAGTAAATCTAGGGAACGATTTAGTAAATCGAAGGAACGATTTAGTAAATCGAAGGAACGAATTAGTAAATTGTGTGCACAATTTAATTTTTTTTCTTTCATGTCATGTGCGGGGCTCCGTAGATCATTATCATTATGGTGTAACATAAAATTACCTCAGGTATCCAGCGCTAGTTTTGACAACACTGTCTTGCTTCCTTTGAAGTTGAAGTTAAAAAGACTAGGTGTTGTTTTTATTCCACTATATTGACTTTGTCAGCTAAATTCACTGTTTGATTAGATCGATTACACTAGCTATTCACTTGAAACATAGCATGATGAGGACATCTGCTGGTTAAAGCCGTGTAAATGCAACAAGAACAGCAAAATGTAGACACTTTGAAACTGCAGCGCTTGTGTTTAGAATAAACAGACCGCTATCGTTCGTTGGTGTGGACGCAAATATAGTTATCGTTCTTGGTGTGAACGGGCCTTTAGACAATAGATTTATAGGTTTAATTATAACTATGAAATGGCAAAATAAGATCAAAAGTGCAAAAATATAAGCTTTATTGTAATATTACAAATACTTGCATTTAAAATGTGGTATAAATATAATGGTGAAAGACATAAATATTATGACAATGGTTACAAAAATTAAATATCACATTAAATATATTGCTGGTGTTCATTCATTCACTATTAAAAATAGCCTTTCTTCAATGGTTCTTTAGAGCAAAGAACTTCAAATCAAAAACTTTCTTGAGATTCTAGAGAATAAAAAGTTATTGATGTTTCATTAGATCAGTACATTGGTTTTGTTGTTTAACGCTCTAAAGAACTAGACTCTAAAAAGTTTCTCTGATGCTTATAGAAGTGGATCAGAACATCATGAGGGTCTGGTGATGGTGAGATGGGTTCAGGTAAGGTGTTTGTGGTGCGTAATAATGCACAGGATTTGTGTGATGTCCAGGTAGTGTGTACAGAAAAGAGTTCTGCACAAACGCAGGAGGAGCGCAATGGTTCTGCTCCTCTCCTTCTTGACCTTCTTGCTCCTTCTTCCATTTGGTGCGTCGGTTCTGAAACCAGATCTTGACCTGTGTTTCGGACAGATGGAGGGCTGTGGCGATGCAGTGGCGCTCAAACACGGACAGATAGTGGCTGTTCTGGAAGCTTCGCTCCAGGATGCGCAGCTGATCCAGTGTGAACGCAGTACGAATGCGCTTCGACTTTCCTTTTGTGCCAGAAACGCTGGAGATGTTTGAAGCTGTTGTGTCCTGAGATGAAGTTGTCTTGACAGTGCCTTTATTTGCAGGTTTAACTGAAATGAGAAGTTGCCATTAGTACGTTATAATCAGTGTGTGAATTATTTAATCTAAATTGTATTGTGGCACCTCAATCCAGCTAACAAATAATAGCCTATGCCCTAATAATTTTTGCTAACATTCCTATTAAAGGGATAGTTCACCCAAAAATGAAAATTCTGTCATTTATTACTCACCCTCATGTCGTTTCACACCCGTAAGACCTTCGTTAATCTTCGGAACACAAATTAAGATATTTTAGTTGAAATCTGATGGCTCAGTGAGGCCTGCATAGGGAGCAATGACACTTCCTCTCTCAAGATCCATAAAGGTACTAAAAACATATTTAAATCAGTTCATGTGAGTACAGTGGTTCAATATTAATATTATAAAGCGACGAGAATATTTTTGGTGCGCCAAAAACAAAAAACAAAATAACGACTTATTTAGTGATGGCTGATTTTAAAACACTGCTTCAGGAAGCTTCGGAGCGTTATGAATCAGCGTGTCGAATCATGATTCGGATCGCGTGTAGAACCGCCCTAACTGCTGAAATCACGTGACTTTGGCGCTCCTAACCGCTGATTCATTTGTGCTTCCTGAAGCAGTGTTTTGAAATCGGCCATCACTATATAAGTCGTTATTTTTTTTTTTTTTGGCGCACCAAAAATATTCTCGTCGCTTTATAATATTAATATTGAACCACTGTACTCACATGAACCGATTTAAATATGTTTTTAGTACATTAATGGATCTTGAGAGAGAAAATGTCATTGCTGGCTATGCAGGCCTCACTGAGCCATCGGATTTCAACTAAAATATCTTAATTTGTGTTCCGAAGATTAATGAAGGTGTGGAACGGCAAGAGGGTAAGTAATAAATGACAGAATTTTAATTTTTGGGTGAACTAACAATTTAAAAACAAACACCGTACACACTGCCCTCTCCTGGAGAAAACTTGAAAGAATTTTCATTTGGAAATATTCAAAAGTCTCTTATTCGCTTTGTTTTTTGTGTATGTTGAAATTGGTCGTTACGTAATCACTATTTTATACAACTACTTAAAAATGGATGTAAAAACATTTATTTTCTCATGTGAAGGACTGAAACTCACTTGAGCTTTCCCGAGTCTTGACGTCTCTCTGCATCTCCTGATGCATCCCGTTGAATTTGGATGGATCCAGAATGTCGGCGATGGAAAAGGATGTTTTTCCCTGCAGTGCAGAATTGCCCGTTTCTTCATGCATCCTGACCGTCTGTTCCAAGAGCAGCGAGTAAATGTGTACTGTGATATCTGACTGTCTCCATACCTTTATATACACCTCAAACAGACGCGTGTAAAATTAACATGTTAAAGGACCTCAGTGAGTTTAAACCAAACCCTCAAACTCCTCCTTTACACACTTTAACATGTGAATGTGTCTCAGTGGGTGACACGCTTCCTTTGCCATTTATTGCCCTGCATCTGGTTAAAATGTGCCCTTTTCTGAAGAGCCGTGTAGTTTTTTGTATCAGTGCTTGTCGTTATTTGCAATTGTGTGATTTTACGGTGGTCGAGCGCGTGAGAAGCTGTTGTTATGCTAAATAATCGACTAAAGTCTTCCAGAAGAAAAATTGTGAGGTGAGCATGTTTAAATTAAACTAAAACTAAAGTAAAAATGAGAATAAATTAAATTAAAACCATGTTAAAAAGTAAAATTAAATATGTTAGTACTGTTAAATCGATTAATCAAATCTAATATAAAAGTGTGTGTGTGTGTGTGTGTGTGTGTGTGTGTGTGTGTGTATTTTTAGTGTATTATTTATTTTTAATTAAAAATTGACAAATTTAATTTTAAGACATGCCTATATATTTTCATATAATATTTATATTTAACATTTATTCAAAAATATAAAATAAAATATATTTTAGTAAATGGAAATAAAAAGTTTTTTTCTAGGGTTTTTTTTTTTTTTTTTTTTTTTTTTTTGCATTGACGACTTGGCACAATGTCATATGTATGTCAGGAAATATTGTATAATTTAGGTTCAGTAATTTAGGTGACCAAATGGAAAAACAAATGCATATTAATTTTTTTTTTTTTTTTCATTTAATAAAATAAAATTTTTAACAAAACCAAAGACCAAAATGAGCATTTACTTTAGCTGTTCTGTACAAAACTAAGCAACAGTTAAACATGTCAATACAATATAATTGAATGCAAAATGCATGTAAAGACTTCCTCATTTAAAAACAAGCACTTTAGAAATGCTTTACACTTTGTGTCTAGGACAGTTGTATTTGTTTTAATTGGCATATTAAGATCTAAAAAGCTCTTATGCATGCAGGCAGCAAAGTTTGTAGAGGCAATTTTATGTTGCAACATCTAATGCAGCACAAAGTGTGCTCCTCTTCACCTTGATGAGTTGTGTGCACAGTAGGAGCATCCAGACAATGGCTTTATGATGTTGTAAATAATCCCCAAAGCCTCCAGAGGTGGCCCACCGCGGCAGCTGCCAGGCGCCAACGTCAACTATGCTGCTGGTATTCACTGAGCGAGGCTTAGCCGGCCCACCAGGACAATTAGCAGATGTCACCAGTGTCTCTGACCCTGCCTGACCTGCGTCTTTGTCCGGACCGATGAGGATGAGGAGATGCACCAGCAAGGGTCCTACAGAAGTAGTGTGCCTGGAGCTTTGCTGCTTTACAGCTCAATTACACATGAGAAGTTCTCTAGTGGTGCTGCTGAAAACAGATTAACCTTATTAACCTACACTTCTTTCTTAGAGTCTTTTGAAGTTGAACACATATAAATTATTGACCATTGTGTGGGTCGGCTGATATGGACTTTAATGGCCAATGTGATTCAATTTGTTTTATATAAAATCCACTATTTATTATTTCAAAAAATGGTAAAACTACGGTAGACGAGAAAGCTCAACATGCAAATAGAAAAAACGCCAGCAAATTAAGAAAACATCATCAGTTTGAATACATGTGCTGCAAATACTCACAACGCAACTAAATACAGAAACACACTGCAAATAGCACAGATCACAACAGAAATGTTTCAAGGAAATGTTTCCCCAACAAGTGATGAACCTGGCTGGGAAATGCTTATTGTTCAAAGTCTACTCGTCAGTGGTGTTGTCGATAACCTGAAAGGTGAGCTTTTTTTGTTTATTTTAACACCCTGATCGTGTGCGTAGTGAGTATTTGCAGCTTGTTTCTGTATTTGGATGCATTGTGAGTATTTGCAGCATATTTCTGTATTTAGTTGCATTGTGAGTATTTACTGCACGTTTCTGTATTTAGTAGCGGTGTGAGTATTTGCAGCATATTTCTGTATTTGGTTGCGTTGTGAGTATTTGCAGCTCGTTTCTGTATTGCATTGTGAGTATTTCCTGCATGTTTCTGTATTTGGTTGCATTGTGAGTATTTAATGCACGTTTCTGTATTTAGTTGCATTGTGAGTATTTACAGCATGTTTCTGTATTTAGTAGTGGCGTGAGTATTTGCAGCATATTTCTGTATTTGGTTGCGTTGTGAGTATTTGCAGCTCGTTTCTGTATTTGGTTGTGTTGTGAGTATTTGCAGCATATTTCTGTATTTAGTTGCGTTGTGAGTATTTCCTGCATGTTTCTGTATTTGGTTGCATTGTGAGTATTTACAGCATGTTTCTGTGTTTGGTTGCATTGTGAGTATTTACTGCACGTTTCTGTATTTAGTAGTGGTGTGAGTATTTGCAGCTCGTTTCTGTATTTGGTTGCATTGTAAGTATTTGCAGCATGTTTCTGTATTTAGTTGCATTGTGAGTATTTACTGCACGTATCTGTATTTAGTTGCATTGTGAGTATTTACTGCATGTTTCTCTGTTTGGTTGCATTGTGAGTATTTACTGCACGTTTCTGTATTTAGTAGCGGTGTGAGTATTTGTAGCATGTTTCGGTATTTAGTTGCATTGTGAGTATTTACTGCATGTTTTTGTGTTTGGTTGCATTGTGAGTATTTACTGCACGTTTCTGTATTTAGTTGCGTTGTGAGTATTTGCAGCATGTTTCTGTATTTAGTTGCGTTGTGAGTATTTACTGCATGTTTCTGTATTTGGTTGCATTGTGAGTATTTGCAGCATGTTTCTGTATTTGGTTGCATTGTGAGTATTTACTGCACGTTTCTGTATTTAGTAGTGGTGTGAGTATTTGCAGCTCGTTTCTGTATTTGGTTGCATTGTGAGTATTTGCAGCATGTTTCTGTATTTAGTTGCATTGTGAGTATTTACTGCACGTATCTGTATTTAGTTGCATTGTGAGTATTTACTGCATGTTTCTGTATTTGGTGGCATTTGTGAGTATTTGCAGCATGTTTCTGTATTTAGTTGCATTGTGAGTATTTACTGCATGTTTCTGTATTTGGTTGCATTGTGAGTATTTGCAGCATGTTTCTGTATTTAGTTGCATTGTGAGTATTTACTGCATGTTTCTGTGTTTGGTTGCATTGTGAGTATTTACTGCGTCTTTCTGTGTTTGGTTGCATTGTGAGTATTTACTGCACATTTCTGTATTTGGTTGCATTGTGAGTATTTACTGCACATTTCTGTATTTGGTTGCATTGTGAGTATTTACTGCACATTTCTGTATTTGGTTGCATTGTGAGTATTTACTGCGTCTTTCTGTGTTTGGTTGCATTGTGAGTATTTGCAGCATGTTTCTGTATTTAGTTGCATTGTGAGTATTTACTGCATGTTTCTGTATTTAGTTGCATTGTGAGTATTTACTGCATGTTTCTGTATTTGGTTGCATTGTGAGTATTTACTGCGTCTTTCTGTGTTTGGTTGCATTGTGAGTATTTACTGCACATTTCTGTATTTGGTTGCATTGTGAGTATTTACTGCACATTTCTGTATTTGGTTGCATTGTGAGTATTTACTGCGTCTTTCTGTGTTTGGTTGCATTGTGAGTATTTGCAGCATGTTTCTGTATTTAGTTGCATTGTGAGTATTTACTGCACATTTCTGTATTTAATAGCGGTGTGAGTATTTGCAGAGTGTTTCTGTATTTAGTTGCATTGTGAGTATTTACTGTATGTTTCTGTATTTGTTTGCATTGTGAGTATTTGCAGCATGTTTCTGTATTTAGTTGCATTGTGAGTATTTACTGCATGTTTCTGTGTTTGGTTGCATTGTGAGTATTTACTGCGTCTTTCTGTGTTTGGTTGCATTGTGAGTATTTACTGCACATTTCTGTATTTGGTTGCATTGTGAGTATTTACTGCACATTTCTGTATTTGGTTGCATTGTGAGTATTTACTGCACATTTCTGTATTTGGTTGCATTGTGAGTATTTACTGCGTCTTTCTGTGTTTGGTTGCATTGTGAGTATTTGCAGCATGTTTCTGTATTTAGTTGCATTGTGAGTATTTACTGCATGTTTCTGTATTTAGTTGCATTGTGAGTATTTACTGCATGTTTCTGTATTTGGTTGCATTGTGAGTATTTACTGCGTCTTTCTGTGTTTGGTTGCATTGTGAGTATTTACTGCACATTTCTGTATTTGGTTGCATTGTGAGTATTTACTGCACATTTCTGTATTTGGTTGCATTGTGAGTATTTACTGCGTCTTTCTGTGTTTGGTTGCATTGTGAGTATTTGCAGCATGTTTCTGTATTTAGTTGCATTGTGAGTATTTACTGCACATTTCTGTATTTAGTAGCGGTGTGAGTATTTGCAGAGTGTTTCTGTATTTAGTTGCATTGTGAGTATTTACTGTATGTTTCTGTATTTGTTTGCGGTGTGAGTATTTGCAGCACGTCTAATCAAACTGATTAAGTAATATTGCGAAATATTATGACAATTTTTAAAATAACTGTTTTCTATCTTAATATATTGTCAAATGTATTTTATTCCTGTGATTAAAAACTGAATTTTCAGCATCATTACTCCAGTCTTCAGTGTCACATGATCCTTCAGAAATTATTTTAATATGCTGATTTGCTGCTCAAAAAACATTATTAGTTTTAAAATGTAGTGTATTTTTATGTAATGAAAATTGACAAAACATAAATAATTTTAAGACGTGCTTGTTTGTTTCATAAAATATTTACATTTTACATTTATTTAAAAAAATTCAAATATATTTTTGTAAATAAAAAATAAAATTATTCTTCAGGTTGGGGGACTAGGAACTTGTGTATTACAGACTTGGCGCAATGTTATGTGTATGGTAGGGAATATTCAATGCATCTCAAAATAATCTTAAACATTTGCTAATCTTTTTTTCCCATGATATAATTTATTTTGAGCTTGATTTTTACAAAGTGTTGATTCAGAATAAACATGTAAGGGCTCATTCTGTCTGTACATCACAGATGGCCACAATACATCAGTGAGACGGACAGAGAAAACAGCATGTATTGGAACAATCCTTCCGGGCCTCTTTTACATTCCATCAACAAGGCAATTCTCTCCGCGGGTGTCTGGCCTCTCTGCGTAACAACAGTCCATCACATAATTGTCCTGTAGTTTCAGAGGAACAAAAGGATGTTTTAGTGGTAATAGATGTTTAAACCATGTTTTACAGGTTTACAATGGATTTGATGTCCACTGTGTATTCAAAAGAAATTTGATTTGTGGAAATAGTTCGTTCGAGCATCTGTCCATACAGGAAGAAACTATTTTGCTGTTAAACACTTCTGCGCAGTTTGATCATATTTATTAAATAATTAAAGAAATAAAAATAAATTAATACATGTTGTATTTACACAAGATAACAAACCACACATGGTTTAAAAAGGAGATATCTATATACTATACTCAATCTGCATTGTAACACTTGTTTTAAAATAAATAGGGTTGTTAATCTAAACTACAAAGGTACAAATGATAAAATCTGGCTAAACAACAAATAAATAACTCTAAAAGACAAACAACACATGGTTAAAAAATAAAACAGTCTTTTTAACAGAAGCCAAGCCTATACTATACTACTGCTTTCCACAGTAATTCAACAGTTTTCCGACAGGTGTCAGTGTGCGTGTGGCCACAGGGTGAATCACGCACTGTATGGCAGCGATGAAGCGCTGTAACATCGCGAGATTTGAGTCGTCAGTCGTTATTTGAAAGATGGCTGCGGAGGCGCGTTCAGTGACTGAGAGAGACACAGCAGACGGGTGAGAAGCAACAAAAACACACTTTATTCAATGAAAACACTGATGATATCAAGTAATTAAACACATGAACAGATCTACATTGCAAACCTGTTATATTAATATCGCCTTTTAACGCATAAACAACATGGCAGCACTCAAGTCAAGTGCTGTAATGGATTGATGCTGTTTTCACGATCTTGTTTATTTGCTTTTTGTCCCCTGTGATCTTTCATTTTATTAATTTGATGTTTATATAATGAACATACTGATATTTCTTACTGTACATAAACATGATATTATCTTATTTACCCTAAAGATCCTTCCAAAACAAAAGATTCGTTACTCTGACTGAGTTTCATTTCATTCAGTTCGTATATGTTTATGTTTTTGTTGTCATTCATCAGAGCTGTATAGGTGCTGATGATCAGTTGTATAATAAATAATGTTTATATAGAGAGGTCAGTGGTGTTGATATGTAAATGTGGGTTGTGATGTGCTAATGAGCTCGTGATTATGATATATGACACCTTAAAGGGTTAGTTCACCCAAAAATGAAAATTCTGTCATTTATTACTCACCTTCATGCCGTTCCACACCTCAAGACCTTCGTTAAACTTCGGAACACAAATTAAGATATTTTTGTTGAAATCCGATGGCTCAGTGAGGCCTCCATAGCCAGCAATGCCATTTCCTCTCTCAAGATCCATTAATGTACTAAAAACATATTTAAATCGGTTCATGTGAGTGCAGTGGTTCAATATTAATATTATAAAGCGACGAGAATATTTTTGGAGCACCAAAAAAACAAAATAATGACTTATATAGTGATGGCCGATTTCAAAACACTGCTTTAGGAAGCATCGGAGCACAAATGAATCAGCGTGTCGAATCAGCTGTTCGGAGCGCCAAAGTCATGTGATTTCAGCAGTTGGCAGTTTAGTTGCGTCCCAAACGACGCACTTATACACTATGTACTTATGCACTATGCACTATGTACTCATCCATGTAGTGCGTGAATTGTATAAGTTTATTTTGTCATTTAACATCGGAGTCTGATACCCTCTCCCCCTCCACTACATAATTAAAGCTGCGACAGTTGAGTGCATGAAGTGTCCAACATTCCACACTTCGTTTTTTCCGTTAATTTAGTGCATCATCCGGGTATCTAAAGTGGACTTTTTCATTTTGGAATTTTCAGTGTGAACGCACTACTTGCATTATTTATACTTAAAAACGTCATAGAATAGTGCATAAGTACGCGAATTGGGACGCACTTTCTGACACGCGATCTGAATCATAATTCGATACACTGATTCATAATTCGATACACTGACATAACGCTCCGATTCTTCCTGAAGCAGTGTTTTGAAATCGGCCATCACTAAATAAATCGTTATTTAGTTTTTTTGGTGCACCAAAAATATTCTCGTCGCTTTATAATATTAATATTGAACCACTGTACTCACATGAACCGATTTAAATATGTTTTTAGTACATTAATGGATCTTGAGAGAGGAAATGTCATTGCTCCCTATGCAGGCCTCACGGAGCCATCGGATTTCAACTAAAATATCTTAATTTGTGTTCTGAAGATTAACGAAGGTCTTACGGGTGTGAAACGACATGAGGGTGAGTAATTAATGACAGAATTTTCATTTTTGGGTGAACTAACCCTTTAAAGAATAAGTTACCTATCAGTTCTGGCAGTTTTTATATCTCATATTCTCACATATACAGGTGCATCTCAATAAATTAGAATAACATGAAAACTTTTTTTGGTAATTTAATTCAAAAAGTAAAACTTAAATATATTCTAGATTTATTAGACATAAAGTAAAATATTTCCAGACTTTTTTGTTTTCATTTTGATGATTACAGCTTGCTGCTCATCAAAATAAAAAAATCAGTATCTCAAATTATTAGAATATTTCAGGGCTCAGCGCTAAGGATTTTTTGTTCTCGCGCGGTCAGGCCAGTGGTTCAAATTTTTACTTGCCCTGCCAAAATTTTCACTGGCCCCACAATAAAAAAATAATAATGAAAGAATAAAAAGAAAAGAAAAGGGGCATATAAAATATGCCTAGTTATGGTTTTTGTTGTTTTTGATACATGTAACCTTAATAAATAAGGTTATGACTCCCAAAAGCTACTAAATTAACTCACTTAAATTTTAAATATTGTTAGACAAGTAATCAAATTACAAGTAATGGCAAAAATAGCCTAAATACAACAGAATAAACATAAAAAACAGAGCTTTTCAGGTTATGTAGGCTTAAACCTGTTTCGGGTACAGAAATTGTAATCTAATATATAACTATAGATTAAACTTTATTAAAGTTAATCAGTCAAGAGCAGTTACTGATGCATAAATAATGTTTTGAAATGATTTGAAAATATTGTTATTTGAAATTGTATAAAATGAAAAGATGCTTTAAATGTGAAATTAAACCCGCCAGTAGGTGGCAGCAAGTCCCTGTTAATGAGTGAGTCATTGAGATTCAACCGATTCATTCAAACGGCCGATTCATTCAGGAAGCGTTGCTCAGAGACGCAAAACAATGCTGTGGACTGTGTTTGGAACTATTTTCGTTGGCAAAATAGAGCGAAACAAGCAATTTGGTGTCTAAAATGTAAGTTACTTAATATAAACTGCTTGTTTATTAAACTGTACATTGTATAAAATTAGTAATCACTTATATTTGGATAAAAATGGCGCTCTTCATGTAATATTGGTTAACTATATTAAATTATATAAATATAAATAAATTTTAAATATAAATCGTGCACTAAATATGCAGGCGCACTAGTTTAACCTACTAGACTACGTCACGTAGTGCATGCGTGCACTCAATGGGTGTGTTTTTGTTTGTTTTGTGTAAAGTGAGGGACGTACTCGGTAATAGCAGCTTGTTAAATCAACAATTACAATATCATAGACGATATATGCACACCCTACAGCACTGGCCTGATCGGGCAAGTGACAGTTCCGTCTACTGTCTAAGGCATCGTTTACACTGGCCCCGGGCCATCGGGCAGTCCTTATTGTCGAGCCCTGTATTTAATTTCAAGTTCTATTAAATTACCATTCTCAGGGTATAAATACTGGGTTTAGGTCAGTAAATCCCTACAGCAGTCATGGGGAAGTCTGCTGACTTGACAGTTGTCCAGAAGACGATCATCAAGACCTTCTACAATGAGGGTAAGCCACAGAGGGTCATTGCTGAAAGAGCTGGCTGTTCGCAGAGTGCTGTGTCAAAGCATATTCATGGAACGTTGACTGGAAGGAAAAAGTGTGGTAGGAAAAGGTGTACAAGTGAAAGGAATGACCGCAGGCTTGAGAAGATTGTCAGGCGAAGCAGATCTAAGAACTTAGGAGAGCTTCAAAAGGAGTGGACTGAAGCTGGAGTCAGTGCATCAAGAGCCACCACACACAGACGTCTTCAGGAAATGAGCTACAACTGTTACATTCCACGTACCAAGCCACTTCTGAATCAAAGACAACGTCAGAAGCGTCTTACCTGGGCTAAGGAGACAAAGAATCTACGGGGTATTGTCAAGAGGAAGATGAGAGACACCAGACCCAACAATGCAGAAGAACTGAAGGCCGCTATCAAAGCAACCCGGTCTTCCATTACACCTGAGCAGTGCCACAGGCTGATCGCCTCCATGCCACGCCACACTGATGTAGTAATTCATGCAAAAGGAGGCCCAACCAAGTATTGAGTGCATAGAAATGAACATACTTTTCAGAAGCCTGACATTTCTGTTTAAAATATCCTTTTTTATTGATCTTATGAAGTATTCTAATTTGAGATGGGTTTTTGTTAAATGTGAGCCAAAATCATCACAATTAAAAGAACCAAAGAGCTTCAGTCTGTGTGCATTGAATTTATTTAATACACGAGGTCCACATTTTGAGTTGAATTACTGAAATAAAGGAACTTTTCCACGACATTCTAATTTATTGAGATGCACCTGTATGTGTTTTTGCAGCGATTCTTCATTTGGAGATCTGAACACAAACATGGAGACGGAGTCGTCCAGTGGAAAAGAGACTATGGTATGATGTTTGACACATGAGGAATTATACATTATGCATCTTTAAGTCAACATAAGAAATTCAATAATCTAGATTTGAACACTCATTCCTTCTCTTATTGTGAATAATTTACATTATTTCACATATTGCTTATCATCTTAACTGTTATTTTAGTATAATTTATATATTTTAAATTAGCCTTTATTTTTATATTTTTTAGTTTTCATTTAAGATTTAGTTTGGGCTGTTAAACAATTAATCGCATCCAAAATAAAAGTTTGTTTTTACATAATATACAGTATGTGTGTACTGTGTATAATTATGTATATTTAAATACATACATACATGTTGTAAGAAATATTTGTGTGTATATATATATATATATATATAACTTGTATATTAATATAAATATTTTATATATTAATATAACAATTTGTTGTTAAATATATACATGCATGTGTGTGTTTTTATATATACATAATAATTATACACAGTACACATTATGTTAACACAAACTTATTTTGGATGTGATTAATTGACTGCACTGTTAGTAATTATTTATGTACTTTTGCCATTTTATATATGTTAATATTTTTATTTGGTCAGACTTTAATTTAGGGTCTCATTCTCACTATTAACTAACTTTTAACTACAACTTTTTCCTCAAACTCTTAATTACTGCTAATAGTTAGTATGGTAGTTATTAAGTTCAGGTATTGGGTAGGATTATGGGATGTAGAATATGATCATGCAGAATAAGGTATTAATATAAAGTAATATAAAGTAGTAATAAGCAGCCAATATCCTAGTAATATGCATGAGATGCTAATAAGCAACTAGTTAATAGTGAGAATTGAACCCTAAACTACCTTTATTTTCATGTAGCTTTAATTAATTTCAGTTTTAGTAATTTTAGTACTTTAGTACATTTCATTTATTTAAGTTAAAGTTTTTCATCTAATAATAAATATGTATTTAAAGTATGTAATGAATGTAATATGTATGTAAAGCTGAATATATATATATATATATATATATATATATATATATATATATATTCAGCTTTACATGCATATTATAAATCTATATATTCAGCTTTATTTCAATTACTGAACCATTTTTTTAATAGTTCTCATTTTAGTTAACAATAACTCTGCTTCTTAATCCTTTTTTGAAATCAATTCCCTATGGATAAGTATAACATTTTGTATATAAAAAGCCCTAATACCTCACTGAATGTCTTGCATCACTTGGAAATGTCACTAAAGAATGTGATGTTTCATGGTGACTTTCAAGCAGGTTTTCAGTACAAGTTAACATTGTGTTTGTTTGGGTCTTCAGGACACGGCGGGTGACAGTTCTGAAGCGGCGGACGCACAAACGGGCTCTGGAGACGATGAGAACGGCCGTCAGCTGGGTGATGTGGAGCTGCAGTGTGCGCTGTGCATGAAGTGGTTCACAGCAGACACGTTCAGCATTGACACGGCGTGCGTTGGTCTCTATGATCTCCTGGCTTAGATGGACGGATGTCCCACATGCATGTACTTAAGCTGTCTGTTTTTTCATTCCTGCAGAACTTGCCTGCCGTTCATGACCAATTATGTGTTTCACTGCAACGTGTGTCACCACAGCGGCAACACGTACTTTCTGAGGAAACAAGCAAGTGAGTAGATCTGTTTGACTTGCTGAATTAGTGTTGCATACTGCTGTTTGAATTGTTGCTAGGGATGCACCGATCATGATTTTTAATGGCCGTTTCCAATTGCCAATTTTTTTACAAGCAAATGGTCCGATTCTGATACCAGTTGCTGATTTTTATTTTTTCTTCAAGCAGATTTTTTTTGTTGTTTATTTGCTCTGTTACAGGCCAAACTGGCCTAAAAGAATTAGTTCACTTCAGAATTAAAATTTCCTGATAATTTACTCACCCCCATGTCATCTAAGATGTTCATGTCTTTCTTTCTTGAGTCAAAAAGAAATTAAGGTTTTTGAGGAAAACATTCCAGGATTTTTCTCCATACAGTGGACTTCACTGGGGTTCAACGGGTTGAAGGTCCAAATATCAGTTTCTTCAAAAAGCTCTACAT
The DNA here is from genome assembly GCA_036281575.1 of Ancherythroculter nigrocauda. Lineage (NCBI taxonomy): Eukaryota > Metazoa > Chordata > Actinopteri > Cypriniformes > Xenocyprididae > Ancherythroculter > Ancherythroculter nigrocauda. Next base: position 3,391,698 of record VTFQ01000002.1, read on the forward strand.
GATCCCAGACTAGGAATAAGACTCTTATCTAGAGAAACAATCGGTCGTTTTCTAAACAAAAATTAAAATTATATACTTTTTAACCACAAATGCTTGTCTTGCACTAGCTCTGTGATACTTCAATACTTCCGCCTACGTCATGCGTGTCCTTTCCAACGTGATTACGTAATGCGTGGTGCATGCAAAAACAGCAGATAAATGAAAAATGCAAATTCACTCTCTGACAGTAGGTGGCGCTTATGGATCAGCAGAGAGAGAATAGATATAGCATTTCCTTGGTTGCTGCTGTACACAAAGCAGCACTTTGCTTATAAAGAGGAATAGAAAATGCCATCAAAACTATTCTGAAGATAGTCAGTTCCCTTTAGAGATGCATTCATGTAAACCACCATATTATATTTCTCTTCCTCTATTTTAAGTATCAAACAGTGATCTGGTACAGTATTTTCTGTGCTCTCCTCTCTTTGCGTCCGTATTCAGCGTGTCCTGTCTCTGGCCTGTATTAACGCCCTGTTTACAGGCTTCATAATATTTCCACACAAATGACATTTGGGAAATGGCTATAATGCAGTTTGTGTGCAAGAGATCGGCCAAAATGAAACCACAAAACAAATAGTTGACCGGCCGGTTGCAACTGGTGCATCTCTATTTGTTATGTAGGTTGTGTGAAGTAAAGTACATCAGTATTACAGTCAGAACATGTTTTTTCCTCATCTTTATTATATCCACAGATCTGAAGGAGATGTGTCTCACCGCTTTGGCAAATCTGACATGGAGGTCCAGAACTCAAGAGGAGCATCCCAAAACAATGTTCTCTAAAGATAAGGTACACTTTCTGCTGAAGTTAGCTGATTGTAGTGCCATGTTTTTCACACATTGTGGTTTCAGTGGTGTTGTTTGGTCTCTTGTAAAGGACATCATACCTTTCATTGACAAATACTGGGAGTGTATGACGACCCGTCAGAGGCCTGGCAAACTGACATGGCCAAATAATATTGTCAAGACTATGGTGAGTAATTGGTTTGTTTGAGAGATTCTCTTGATTCTTAATTTTTTGTGTCTTGTAATGTGGTTTATTGAGTTTTATAAAGGCTGATTTGTGTTGTTTGGACTCAGAGTAAAGAGCGTGATGTTTTCCTGGTGAAAGAACATCCAGACCCCGGCAGCAAAGACCCTGAAGAGGACTATCCCAAATTTGGTTTGCTTGATCAGGTGCGACCCATAACACTGTTTAAATTGTTTTCCTACTTTATAGACAGAGTGGTTATTATCAGTTTTGCTACGCAGTTTGGAAAAGTATGGAATTTGAGCAATTCCAGGTCCGGATATTCCAGTATGGAAAAAAATGAATGTGCGTGTGCCACTCAAACCAGCAAGAGATAAAGCTGTGAAACATCATCTAAATCAGACTGTACTTCACTGTTTGGTCATTGTGCAACATCAAACCACGATTACAGTATCAAACCGATGTGTCAGAGGTAAAAATAAGCAGTTAATAAAGCATTTTAGGTTCTTCATCATGCAAGCACATGTTATCCCTTTGAAAAAAACATTGGAAAATATTTACAGATGACTGTGCTATGTACACAATAGAATGCAAAAAAATAATGCTGTATGAACCATTTATGTTAAATATGGGTTGAAAAATGTTCAAATAGGTTTGGAAGTTTGAGTCTGGAAATGTATGGAATTTTTAAATGAAAAATGTAGAAATTCTGAATAATTGAAATAGAATACTGCATACTTGCATTATATTCTTCACATACCGCATAATAATTTTTGAAAAGTAATTATAATTTTTGCAAATAAATATTATTTGTAGGTAAATGTAGTAGGTAAATTTCTTATAGTACAGTACGCATACTACATAAACTGTAATAGAGTAATATGTTACAATGTAAACAAATAAAACATGTTTTCGGTAATTAAAATAAAGCTAAAATAAAATAGAAATATTTGATGAAAAGCTTAAACTTTAAAAAAACTTGCATAAAGATGTGAATGAGAACTGAAATAAATACGTTTAAGTACTAAAAGCTATATATAAATATTTTTTAAAAACTAATACTAATACTAATTACTAAAACTTGAAAACTTATAAATATTAAATAAATGTTATTTCAAAATATGGTTACACATTATAATAAAGTTCATTAGTTAATTAAATTGGAATAAAATATTGATATTTGTATAAAGATTGGAATAAAACCCTAGTGATTGGAATAAAATAAAATATAACCCTAAAGATTGGAATAAAATAATAGCTTAATGCGAGGTTCATGCTGTATATTGGCTTCTCTATTTATAAAAATAGTATTAAAAATAGTATGCAGTAGGCTGCAGTAGACATTTCAAACAATATTATTATTCCACATTAGTATGACCTTATATTGCAAGTTCAGTGCAGGGAACAGTTAAGTAGCATTTTAATCCAGTCTCAGCAGACCAATCAAATGATCAATCAAGGGAATGCATTGCATTGTGGGATACAGTACTTGAGGGGTTTGATTTCTTACTAACATACAGTTTGTTTTTTTCTTTCTAATCTTAAAACTACTTTTAATACTTGTTATATGTTCTGTGTTTGGTTTTATTCAGGATCTGGGCAATATTGGGCCATCATATGACAACCAGAAGCAGATGACGACCATCACAGGTGCTGGAGGGTTGAACGGTGAGACAGACTGCTCTAGACTCTAGAAATTGATAAAGTTGCATATTTAAATCTCAATACTGAGGGAGTTCCTTTAAAGCTGTGCGTTGTATTCCAGGTGGATCAAGTTTTTCAGGTGAATATGGGTCATTTTTCATGTGGCTTTTGAAATCGAAGGCTGATGTTTGGTGCTCCTGTAACTTTCCCTCGCTTTGCATTGATCTTTGCGCTCTTGATTGACTTGCTTGCTCCTTTTGGGCACTTCCCCTCAATCTGCAGCCTTATGTCGGCACTAATTCATGTTTCTGTGTGCTTGCACCCCCTCTCTTCCCTGTTAGACAGTGAAATCTAACCGTCATGGCTTTTGGCACATATGAATGGACTGAGGCATATTGCTTTCACATTTTATCGTTGTGTTTGTCAAACGCTGTGACCATTAGATTGAACTCAATCCCTGATCAACACTCAGCCGGGCAGCTCTGTCTGTAAACTGCTGTGAGCATTTGGGTTTGGGCTTTAAGTTAGTTTTGGATGATCAGAGCATGTGAATCAGGCTGAGGTTGATTCTGCGTCGTCAGTTTTTGAATAGAGGTATGGATCTGTCACAGGTGGGCTTCCTCCAGCTGCTACAGGAAAAGGCAGAGGAGCCAAACGCAAACAACAGCAGCAACAGGATGGAGCCACTGCTGGAACGGCCAAGAGAACCCGCAGGTACGACAACAAGCACATCTTATAGTCGACATGAAATGAAAATTCACCATATCTGTTTTGTAAATGCTTGTTATTGATCTAATTGTGAATGAGTGACTTTTTTCTTTTCTTTTTTGACCTCGTAATGTTTCATCAAAATGTCATAACTGGATCTTCTGGTGAAAATGACAGACTTCTCCAATCATTTATTTCCCTCCTCAGTCGACTGCAAGCTCACATCCATTAATGAGTCCAACACCCACATTTCAAAATCCAATCATTACAACTTTAAGAGATTTAATTATTCTCTTTTTACACATTGAAAATTGGTTTAAAAAAAAAATTTAAAAAAAAAATAACCAAAATTTTACTTCAACAGGTAACAAACAAAAACCAACAAATTTTAAAATTTAAAAATAAAAATATTTTTAAATGTGAAAATATTTTAAAAATATTAAAAACATTGAAAAATATTTTAAAACAATACATGTATATCTTATCGGGTTTTTCACCATTGTGCCCAAAAGTTTTTTTCACTGAAAATTTACAAGATTTTTGCACTGTACAATTGCACTAAATAATTTATAACAAGACATTGTTAAATTTATATACTATTTTGCAATTCATTTCAGTTTAATGTGTTAAATATATTTAACGCAATTAAAGGGTTAGTTCACCTAAAAATGAAAATTCTGTCATTTATTTCTCACCCTCATGTCGTTCCACACCCGTAAGGCCTTCGTTAATCTTCGGAACACAAATTAAGATATTTTAGATGAAATCCGATGGCTCCGTGAGGCCTCCATAGGGAGCAATGACACTTCCTCTCTCAAGATTCATTAATGTACTAAAAACATATTTAAATCAGTTCATGTGTGTACAGTGGTTCAATATTAATATTATAAAGCGACGAGAATATTTTTGGAGCACCAAAAAAAAAACAAAATAACGACTTATTTAGTGATGGCCGATTTCAAAACACTGCTTCAGGAAGCATCGGAGCAAAAATGAATCAGTGTATCGAATCATGATTCAGATCGTGTTTCAAACTGCCAACGGCTGAAATCACGTGACTTTGGTGCTCCGAACAGCTGATTCGATACACTGATTCATTTATGATCCGAAGCTTCCTGAAGCAGTGTTTTGAAATCGGCCATCACTAAATAAGTCGTTATTTTGGTTTTTTTGGTGCACCAAAAATATTCTCGTCGTTTTATAATATTAATATTGAACCACTGTACTCACATGAACTGATTTAAGTATGTTTTTAGTACATTAATGGATCTTGAGAGAGGAAATGTCATTGCTCCCTATGGAGGCCTCACTGAGCCATCGGATTTCACTAAAATATCTTAATTTGTGTTACGAAGTTTAACAAAGGTCTTACGGGTGTAGAACGACATGAGGGTGAGTAATTAATGACAGAATTTTCATTTTTGGGTGAACTAACCCTTTAATGCAGCTGCAGCATAAACAAACACCCAAAACACCTTTCACACTTGAACAGTATCCTCATAAGCACACTCTTAAATGAGTTAAAAAGTGTTAAATGAACATAAAGAGTTGAGGAAAAACTGGTGCGTGTCAAATTTGGGTCATGTGCTTCAGGTCTTAAAGTGACAGCAGCTGTCTATGTTGTTAATGTTAATCAAAGAACAAAAGAAAAAGAGAAAATTACTCGCTCTGACTGAATAACTTTTGTAGCTTTAATAAGGATTAATCTATATTCAATTTATAGTTAATGTGAAGATAATTTTAAGTTAACTTAAATTAAAAGTTAGATTTTTTTTTTAAGCCATTTAACATTTATGTCATTAATGTTGAATGGCTATAATTAATGGGTAAAATAGGGATCAGCCGATATGTGTTTTTCAGGGCCGATGCGATCAAGTAGATTGACAACCGATATTTTGAACCGATATATGTCTGGTGTAAAAATGAAAATTAATGCCAAAATTTAAGAATAACAAGGGCTCTAACAAAAACGCTCTTTGAATGCTTTTAAACATATCTTTAATTCTGAGAACTGTTAATAATAACATTAATATTATTAATAATAATAATAATAATGACATAAAAAGTGCAGGGAGCACCCAGCAACATTCTGTAAACATTTTGTAAAACTTAAAGAAGTAAACAACAACAAGCAACAAATGAGTTCTGACAGAGGTGGCTGCATCAAGGCCAAATTGCGCATTTCAGAATTAAATTATTTTATCGGCAAATCGGTTTTGAAAATAACTGATACCGATAACCAGAAAAATGCTTAATATCGGCCGGCCGATAATCGGTCAACTCCTTGGCTATTAAACCCCATTTAATAGAGACATCAGTATCAGTGATACTGGCATTCATTGGAAAAAAGATGCCATTAAACGCATATTTAAAATATACCGTCTTTATGTTGTTTCTACATTAATTTGGAGATTCATTGTGAAATTAATACAATATAAAAAATATTATATTAATATGCAATTACAGAATTATAGGCAAAATGTGTGATCAATTTAATTTTAATGTGTTTTACTCTTTGTTTTAGTGACCCGCTGTTCTCAGCGCAGCGCCTGCCGCCTCATGGTTACCCTCTCGAGCACCCCTTCAACAAAGACGGTTATCGCTACATCCTAGCCGAGCCGGATCCCCACGCTCCTGATCCAGAAAAACTGGAGCTGGACTGCTGGGCCGGGAAGCCCATCCCTGGAGACCTGTACCGTGCGTGTCTGTATGAGAGGGTGCTGCTGGCACTGCATGACAGAGGTACATGTGTCATCCAGAACATCCAATCAAAACAAACCTTGTGCACAATGGTTTACTAATGAATCTTTTTGACTATTTCAGCTCCACAGCTAAAGATTTCGGATGACCGTTTGACGGTGACTGGAGAGAAGGGCTACTCGATGGTCCGAGCGTCTCATGGGGTCAGAAAGGGCTCGTGGTATTTTGAGGTCACTGTGGATGAGATGCCTCCGGACACTGCCGCTCGACTGGGCTGGTCGCAGCCTTTAGGTCTGTCCTGTAACAACACTGTGTTTAGCCTGCTAACAGTTATAGAGGCTTACTGAACATATATCCCATTTTTTTTTTCATCTGAAATGTGCTGCGACTTATATATATAATGCAATTAACAGCAAGCATGCAAAACGTGCAAAATATATTTAGATTTTTGCTGTATGAGAGAGATACACTACTGGCCAAAAGTTTGGATTTATTTTATTTTATTTATTTTTTATTTTTTTTAAAAGAAGTCTGTTCTGCTCACCAAGGCTTCATTTATTTGATCAAAACTACAGTAAAAACAGTAATATTTGGAAATATTATTACAATTTTAAATGGCTGCTTTCTATGTGAATATATTTTAAGATGTAATTTATTCCTGTGATCAAAGTGACCGTTCCTTCAGAAAAATCCTTCAGAAATCATTCTAATATGATGATTTGCTGCTCAAAAAACATTTCTGATTATTATCAATGTTGAAAACAGTTAATAAAACTCATTAATATGTTTTTAGGAGTCTTTAATGAATAGAAAGTTCAAAGAACTGCATCCTTTGTAAATTATAAATGTCTTTACTGTCATTTTTGGCTAATTGCTGAATAAAAGTATTAATTTACTTTTCTTTTTGGAAGTTTATCAACGTTTCCACAAACATATTAAGCAGCAAAAACTGGTTGAAATCAATGTTTTCCACATTGATGATAATCAAAAATGTTTCTTGAGCAGCAAATCATCATATTAGAATGATTTCTGAAGGATCATGTGACACTGAAGACTGGAGTAATGATGCTGAAAATTCAGCTTTGATCACAGAAATAAATTATATTTTACAATATATTCACATAGAAAACAGTTCTTTAAAATCATAATAATATTTCACAATATTAGTGTTTTTACGGTATTTTTGATCAAATAAATGCAGTCTTGGTGAGCAGAAGAGACAAAAATATTTTTAAAAAATCGTAATTATTCCAAACTTTTGCAGTATACTTGAACCCAAGTTTAGCTCATTTCCCACATGCTGGTAGTTTCAGTTTCACTTTAAATAAATGTGTTTATGTGTGTTGGTGTTTATAATGGATGGCACTATATTTTGCTTATACTTATTTTTTATTTAATTTCTGTACCATTTAGATTTAAACAGTTTGTTGTGGAGTGAGGGGAAATATTTCAGATGCGATTTATCTGTGTGTTTTTTCTCTCAACGATGCAATTTTGACTTATACAGCAATATGTATTTACAGTGTTCATCATATGTCTTTTATCCCAGGAAACCTTCAAGCTCCTCTGGGTTATGATAAGTTCAGCTACTCGTGGCGCAGTAAGAAAGGAACGCGCTTCCATCAGTCCATAGGAAAGCATT